>JAJLUQ010000021.1:0-199209 GCA_030564385.1 Blastobotrys robertii
GTTTTTTGTTTCTGTAGACTCGGTTTCGAATGTCGTCCATCATTCGCGTTTGGTAAAGCAGCTTTGTTAGGTCGGTGTCGCGATGTTGTCGTCTTGCTATTCGTCTAAGTGGGTTCGACTTATGCAAGTTCCGGTGGGCTCGCACGGCGAAGTAGGATCGAACCGCTTCGATCCTCATCTCCAACGGTGCAATCTCTGATTCCTTGTGTAGGGCCATGATCGGGGTTGACTGGAAGGCTCCGAGCGCTCGTCTGAGGGCTAGGTTTTGAATTCTCTGAATCTTCTTCTTCCAGGTTGTCGCGATTTTAGGGTACCAAATGGTTGCTGCGTATTCGATTATTGGCCTGACGCAAACTTTGTACAGCCGCAACACAGCATTGCCTGTCATTCCTTTGATTGTTCCGCCGAGGCGGCTGACTATGTTGGCGGCTCTAGTAGCTTTCTTCACTGCTTCTGAAAGTCAGTATGTATTATCAGGTACTGGCTCAGATACCTACGCGCTCAACCGCCAAACTTCGATGATGGTCATCTCAGGCCAATGAACTGCGCGCGCACATCAACGCAGCCACGCCATGCTGAATTCAGTTCTCAGAAACGGTCGAGAAGCCGATCAGGCCTTTAAGCTGACGTTGAAACGCTCCAAACACGTATCCAAGTAGAGATCTTCAGCTCTGATGTGCATCAATCGGCAATAGTTTAGTGGCTAGAATTTCCGCCTGTCAGTTCGTATACCTCAGAATACATGAACAGCTCGCGGGGGACCGGGGTTCAATTCCCCGTTGCCGAGCGTCCTTTTTGCTCCAGCCCCTGATTTATAGTTGTGGACTGCCCATAAGGTGGATTCATGATGTCGAAGCCGCATGCACCCAGCCTAATGTGGATCATCGCCAATCCATCGGCATCTTCCCTTTTTCGCGTCATTCCTGGCGATAAGATGTCTTTCTCTCTTCGCAGTCCCGGCTCATTTTTTGGATGAACATACTGCCTGGCGCTGATATGAAATGCCTGACAATAACCCAAATTAGAAACCAGGGTTAGGGCAATGAGTCTTTAGCCGATAATTCGCATCGACCTCGACAATGACAAACCTTACACCCTATCTGAAGAAGCTTCTGCTGAAGCCTCCTACCCTCACACCCGAGGACCTTGCTGATGTGCTTGAAATCATCATCCGAGGTGATGCCAGCGATATCCAGGTCTCGTCTTTCTTGACGCTGATGCGAGTGACTGATATTGACCATTCAGCTGATTTCGTGGCGGCCGCTGCTCTCAGGATCTTTGCCGAGTCCTACAAAGTGGACAGGTCCAAATTGAACAGCACTGGCTACGTTGATATCGTGGGTACCGGTGGCGATGGACAAAACACATTCAATGTGTCCACGACTAGTGCGATTGTGGCCGCTGGTGTCGGCATGGATGTTTGCAAACACGGTGGAAAGGCCTCCACCAGCGCTTCCGGTGCAGGTGATATGTTGTCTTGTCTTGGGGTCGATGTATTCAAAGTCAATGCTGAGAGAGCCCCAGAGGTGCTGTCAAAGAGCAAGTTCTGTTTCCTGTTCGCGCCCGTCTTTCACCCAATGATGGCCGCTGTGGCTCCATTACGAAAGGCACTGGGTATCCCGTGTATTTTCAACATCATGGGCCCGCTCCTCAACCCGGTGCCTTTGAAAGCCAGGATCCTTGGTGTCTACTCAGAGAACCTAGGCCGGGTCTACGCCGAGGCGGCGTACCAGATCAACAAGACAAATGGAATACCCAAGTCCCGGGCTCTGGTCGTCTGGGGTATGGAGGGTCTGGACGAGATCTCGCCAGCTGGTTCCACCAGGGTGTGGGAACTGAAGGATGAGAAAATCACAGAGTATACAATCTCGCCAGACGATTTTGGCCTACCGAGACACGAACTGTCTACTGTGGCATCTGGAACGCCAGCGGAGAACGCTGAACTTGTCAAGAAACTGCTGAACAACGAATTGCCAGAGGGTCATCCAATTCTTGACTATGTGCTGCTCAACACTGCTGCCCTGGCTACTATTGACGGCATTGCCAGCGACTGGAAACATGGTGTTGAGTTGGCAAGGCAGAGTTTGACTTCCGGACGAGCTAAAGAGGCTTTAAGTCAATTCATCGCTGCTGCTGAGGCTTAACATAAAGTACAACCGAGGTCAGTGAGATGCCTGTTGAAGGGACCTTATACCGCGAACTCTTAAACCGGACATACTAATGATAGTGATCGTATAGCCGATTGCATGTACAGATACATAGACAGCAGAGTCTTAACCTTCACATTGTCAGAAAACTACACTTAGTAACCCACCACTTTTCGATTTCAAATTGGCAAAAATTGATTGGCAAAAGATTACAGCACCTCCTGTTCCCACATGGTCTCCCACTGTAGTACTTGGTAAGGCTCTCTCAAGTTTGACTATGATTGATCGGACGGGGAATCGTATTTTCTTGAGGATATGGCCGTAATCGAAAGTTCATCTTTTTCGCCCTACTGAAACCCCCTAACGCGCCGCGCAAAATCAGGGTTAGGGGAACTTACCGACGAGATAAATTGCCCAGTTTTTGCATTGTGTTTAAACGTGAGCGTGTGAAAGCTCTACCCGGTGGCATTCCAGCCGCAAAAGTGATGGTGAAGTTGAAATTGAGCCGGCGTGACTTCTGTTATCAGCGAGTGCTGTTTCTGGCTTAGGCAACAGCGTCGCCGAAGAGTTTGATAGTTTTGTGTGTCGGTGAGTCTGGTAATGGCTGGTACCGTAAGGGTGGGCACGTCAAACTCTCGATTACTACGCACCGTTGCCAGCGATTCTAAGCTCTCGAACCCGAAGACTAAGCAACCGATTAGAGCTGAATCAACCGGACCAATTCCGCCAAATATAGCTCGGCAGGTCTTGTATCCATTGAGATTGCTTCCTCAAGACCGAATCTGGAGTCCAGCTGGGATTGATGCTAGAAATGCGGGCAGTTTTCAAGAGAAACGCTGACGTTGGGATGAGCCTTGCAGTCCGAGCGAACAAAACCTTGAGACTGCCAAATCATCACAATTCCATTGCACAGCACTAATGGCCTTTTCTCCTCAAAACAATATGGAGCCTGATTTATGTCGACTTGATTTGGAGTGGCGCGTGTGAACCTGTGGGTTAGGGTAACTGCCATGGCAACGGCACGTCAACATCGCTTCACGATAAACGATAGCACCCATCGAGACGATATGAAATGCCGCGAGAGGATTTAACTGAGTTTGACGATTCGCTCTTGCCTGTAGGCGACTCACGGTCCAAGCATGCGCGACTACTGCTGACCCCTGGGTACAGTCATACGCCAGAGGCTGCGAAAACACGACGCGAATTCACGCCGCTGTTGAGGACGATGGTGAAGGAAAACAGGCCGTCTTCGGCCTATAAGCACAGCCCGTCGGGAAGGGACGCGCTCTTTTCATATGATGAGTTTTCTGGTAGTATGGAGAGTCTTGTCAAGAGTCCAGACAAGAGCAGGCGGGGTGATTTCAATAGAATCACAAGCGACAAAGATATCGTTGCCGAGTTTTCGACTATGCCTTTGAGGCAACAGGAAACAGAATTCAATAATCAGAAGAAGGAAATAATAGATCTCAAAATGAAGATTTTCCTGTTGGAGATGCAGATGGAGAAGTCGACGCCAGAGAATTTCAAGGAGACGGTTAAAGAGAATGTCGAACTCAAGACGGTTATCGCGACCATGAGGCGCGAGATCACAGAGCTGAGGGCGAAAAACGACTCAGCTAATACCACGGAGTATAAGGAAAAGATCATGGATCTGGAGCACGAGCTGCGACAGAGCCAGAATGATGTGGACGAGAAAGACGACAAGATATCGCAACTCGAAGCAGAGCTGAGGAATGTGCAAAGTCAATCTGGTGAGGCACTGGATCTAGAGCAGGACCTACGGCGGGCTCAGGATGCCTTGGACAAGAAGGACGAACGAATCAAGGAATTAGAGGACCGCCTTCACCAAGCGAATCAGGAGGTGGATGAAGGCGAGGAAAAGATCATTGATCTTGAATCCGAGCTGAGACAGGCGCGATCATCGATTGACGAGAATGAAGAAAGAATCATTCACCTCGAGTCGGATTTGCGTCAGAGCCGGCACCTGAATGAGCAGAATGAACAAAGACTGAGAGAAACCCAGGATGACGGTGAAATCGAAGACTTGAATTATCAGCTGCGTATGAAGGACCAAGAGTTGGATGAGTTGAGAGAGTTCAAAGTTCAGTGTGCCGAGCAAGAGGTCAGGATAACGTCACTAGAGAAATCTGTGTCCGAGAAAGACGAGGAGCTAAAGCGATACGAAGATAAAATTATTCGACAGGAGCACCGCATTAAGGAGCTGGAAACGCAAGATGTGGACCGGACCAGTGACGAGCAGCTGAGAGTGTCTCGTCTTCGGGCTATAGAAGAGCGAGACGAGGTGAATGGGCAGCTAAGCAGCGCGAAGCAGAAACTTCAGAGTACGGAGCGGGAACTGGATACTCTTAAACTGCTGTTGAAACGATACGAGAATGAGGTGGCCACTCTGAAAAAGGATAAAGATGATGCAGAGCGAAGACTGTCGGACAACCACAATACTTCTAGAGTGTTTAGCCAGTCTGTCAATCACCGAGCTGAAGTGGACGCAAAGAGATACCAAGATAACGAAAAGTGTCTCCAGCTGGAGATTGAGTCACTCAAAGCCCAACTCGCTACGAGCAAAACCGCGCATAATGCATTGACACGGTTGAAAGACGATCTCGAGAAGCAAGGTAATGTGTGGAGGGACAAGCTGCGTGATTGTGAGGATGATCTGGTTGTCGCCTTGAATCAGCTTAACGACGCAGAGAAGGAGAAGATGACGGCCAAAGACAAGGTGTTTGAACTGGAAATCATGCATTCCAAGGACTCCAAGGAGGAACGCAAGATAGTCGAGCTGGAGAGCAAGATATCCACACAGTCTCGGGAGCTAGAACGGGTCCGGGCTACGCTCGCCAGGACGCAAGCTGAGCTGGATGCGCGTGAACGAGAGGTTTTCCGGAAAAGTGTTAAGGAAACGGCGTTTGATAGAGAGATACGCGAGCGGGAGTTGACCAAGAAACTCGAGAGCGTCAGCCACGAGAGTGAAATGAAGCAGAGAGAGCTGCTCAAGAAAATCGAGAGTGCTGCGTTTGAACGTGAAGCTAGGGAGTTGGAGTGGGCCAAACAGGCCGATGCTGCCAGCCACGATAATGATATTCTTCGAACGCGATTAAACCAAGCAAACGAAGACAATCAAGGTTTACGCGCGCGACTCGACCAGGCTGTTGGCGACAAGCAGCAGCTTCAGCTGAAACTGGACCAGACGACAGAGGACAACGAGCTTTTGAAGACGCGATTGGAAAGCAACAAGACGCGCGACGACGACTCTGCTCAGAAGTACTTTGACAAGTACAGGAGCGCCTCGAAAGAGGTGAGGACGCTGCGGTCACAGTGCGAGGCGATCGTACAGGACTGTCGCAAGTACAAGTACAGCGTGAACGCGCTACAGGAGAAGCTTAGGACACAAGACAAAGTCAATCATGAGAGGATTAAAGTGCTTTCAGAGAAACTAAAGCGACTCGAATACAGAGACACGTCCAAGTTGAGATTACTAGTGGAGAAGCTGAAGGCGACGCGACGACGACTCAAACAAGAATCGGCGTTGAGATACGACCTGTGCTTCATGAAACAGTTCTTTCTGAAACGAATTGATTGCTATCAGAAAACGACAAACAAGAGCCTGCAAATCATGGCTGACATGGGCATATATCCTGACTACCGAAAGGCCAAACGGAGAAAGACCCCACAGTTCAAGACCGTGGCCATGGCGGTATGGGCTGCTGTCAAACTGCAATCGCGGCACAAAATCGCTGCTGCTGCCAAATAGCTTATTTATTTATGAATTGAACGATGCTTCCAGTTTTTGTAATCTGTCCCTGAAATCTGTTGCAATCTCGCCAATCTGTCTGATCTTTAGAAATTCAACCTCGAGCTCGTCGCACTGGGCCATGATCTTTTTGAGATTCAAGATTTGCTCGTCCGCCTGTGCGACTTCTGTCGTCACTACACGATCGTGAGTGCTCGCTATACTTTGGCTGGTCGCCTCAGCGAGCCCTTGAACATGACTCGTGATGGCCGCTATTAGTTGATGAAAGTCGTGTGAGAGCTCCTTGATGCCCTGAGTATATGATTCTCCGTCAGAGTGGTCTTCGTCTGACATCGCGGTAAGCGAGTGTCGCGATAGTTGATGGGGCTCAGTCAGATAAGGACGGTTACCCACCACGTGACTTGATCACTGCATGACGTAGCACTGACCAGACGGTTCAAGCAAAAGGATTACATAAAAGAGCTCAATATATTACTGTACTGTCTGAAAGCATTCTTTCTCCTCGTGAAACTGAATATATATGTCCAATCTCACGTGACCGTCACCCCTATGTTACCACACACCGGGCCCGAAACCTCCCAATTAACGCAGCACCACCACGGTGGCTCTCCACTACACAGCCCACGACAGCGTTAACATGTCACGATTCTACGACTCTGGCGAAGACCGGTCGGCGGGGTCCTCGTATGCGGACCGTTTCCGGACCGACAGGACTGATGGCCCGTCCTCGGCGTACAATTCGCCCGCCGCTTCGAGCGCCAGTTCCAGGACTACCACCGCTAGACTGGTGGCATTGATTGGTAAGTGGGGAAAGTAAAGGGGAAGCGAAGGGGCGTGTACTTAGGAAGAGATATTCACAGAGACGATCTAATGGCGGCCCTACTCGTGGGGACAGCGATATCGAGGCCCTGGAACTAGGGATGCAGGCGGGACTGCATAGCCGCACTTGAAGTCTAGCTTGCCGGAGAGGTACGAAAGTGAGGTTGGTTGGAACTCGCGTGAATGCGCTATTCTCCCATCAATTCACTGCCTATGGCGATACTTGGCCGCTTACGAATGGATATCGCGGCGACGCCATTGGACAGACTGTGGATTCCATGAACTGCTACCAAAGAGCTGCAACCAAGGTTCTGTAGTGGATTGAACGATTTCAGCCCACGAAGCTTGGCATACTCACTACTGAACTCCTCTAACATAGAACGAGCATGCGCCCCCACACTAGTCGAGCCAAACCTTGCTCTTAACCTGGAAATCGCAGACTTGATCAACCAGAAGAAAGGCAGCTTTCCCCGTGAAGCGGCATCCGCTATTGTCAAGCTTATCAACAGCAGGACACCACAGATTTCCATTCTCGCGCTGAGCGTACTGGACATCTGCGTCAAGAACTGTGGATACCCATTCCACCTCCAAATCTCGCGAAAGGAGTTTCTCAATGAATTGGTCCGAAAGTTCCCAGAGAAGCCACCGGTTGCCTACACCCGAACACAGAGCCTGATCCTTGAGGCCATTGAGGAATGGCGACAGACGATATGCAGAACGTCCAAGTATAAGGACGACCTCGGCTATGTTCGGGACATGCACAGACTTCTCGAATACAAAGGCTACATGTTTCCAGAAATTAACCGAGACGACGCCGCTGTGCTGAATCCCTCTGATAACCTCAAGTCTGCTCAGGAGCTGGAAGATGAGGAACGTGATGCCCAGTCTGCTAAACTGCAGGAGCTCATTAGACGAGGAACCCCAGCTGATCTCAAAGAGGCGAACCATCTCATGTCAATCATGGCTGGATTCCGACAAAGCACTGATTACCGTGCCAAAGCCGCTAAGGATCTCGATAAGGTTAGAAGGAAAGCTGAGATCCTCGAGGAGATGCTCAACAACGTTTCGCGTGAACAGGAGATCGCCAGTGACGATGTTTTTAGCGAAATCGTTTCTGAGCTTAAGAACGCGCACCCCAAGATCCAGAGAATGATTGACGAAGAGGGCCAACACGACGAGGAGGCCATGGTGCGACTCATTTCACTCAATGACTACCTGGTGGCCCTTGTGCAAAAGTACGATTTGCTGAAGAAGAAGAATTTCTCAGAGGCTGCGAACGTCAAAGTCCCTGCTTCTGGCGCGTCAGGCCGATCTGCAACGCAAGGAAAATCAAATCCACAGCTCATCGAGTCCCTGATTGACATTGATGAGCAGCCAACGTCGACTGTCTCCCAGAGCACGTCTTCAAATAACCTGATTGAAGCTCTCAGTGACTTGTCGTTCGGCCACGGACCAATCTCTCTGGGAACCCCACTCGCTTCTCCTGCTCCCGCGACACCAAACTTCTCTGGATTCCCTCTTTCATCGTCTCCAGCCGCCGCTCCTACGGCTGCTACCGCCCCACTGGTATCCGCGTTAGACGACGAGTGGAGCTTCGCTTCAGCCGCCCCTGTCGCCAACGTCAAGTCTCTCACTGTCCTGGACTCTACTCTGCACGTACGGTTTGAGTGTTCCAAACAGGCCTCTGGAGCTGTGGACATTACTGCGTTCTACTCCAACAGGTCTCCGCGACAACAAATTGCATCTCTCAACTTCCAGCTCGCCGTGCCAAAGACGTTTGCGCTTACCATGGAGCCGCAGTCGGGAAGCGACCTCGCTCCAGGCACGACCGACAGCGTCACACAGAAAATTCGCATCACCGCGTCAGGCTCTGCCCCGCTGAAGCTGAGATGGAAAGTGTCGTACAGTGTAGGCGGCTCCACGCTCCACGAAGACGGACTTATAGAGAACGTTTTTTAGCCTGTAAATTAAGATAGTACCAAGACGTGAACAGACACGATGAACTGCACTGGACCTGCATTTGTGAGACCCGTTTCTGGGTGCATATGCACTAGTGTCAGGGTAAGTTAGCATCCCTGGTGCATATAATAACTGGATCTAATAAAGATTCGTGTAATATAAGACACTAGTAAGCCGTGACTAAGTGTTTTGGTGTGAAGCCGTTAGTGTGTCAAGGCTAGTCGCGAAGGATGCTAGTGCCGTCGCCTCAAATGAAGGCTATAAGATGGCCGAGATAGGACCATATCGCCAAGATGGATCTAAATTATTTGAGGCGACTTGCTGAGCAGGACGCTGAGGCGCTGGATGCCCGTGGTAACACCGGCCTGGCCTGTGGAATCATCAACTTCCTTCCACTGACCGAGCCAGACTACATCTGGAACGATCTAGTCAATGGCGTGGAGATAACCCTGCCGAATCCACACGTCACCTTTGGCACTCACAAAATCTTTCTGATTATGAAAGCCTTGGGCGAGCCTGACTTTGCCAGAGCCAGCAGAGTGAGGGAGCGAGTGAAGGAGCGGATTCTGAGAGAAGGGTATTTGTACGGTGTTCTGGCGCTGAGCCACACCACTGAGCACTTTACAGTGCACAAGGGTGAGCTGATCAATGGACCTGTATTTTCGAATGCCTCACAGATTGAGGAACATTTGGAGTATGTTCAAGCGCTGAGGCCTCTCAGGCTGGAGCGTCCCGGCAGTGAACCTCTGCGTGGTGAGACCGAGAGGGAGTACCGTGACAGATTGCGAGTGTGGAGCGACGCCGCAGAGCGGATGGCCAGGGAATACCACGAGGGATTGTGAAGGTATTTCGATATTGCTGAACGGGTATAGTGGAATCTTGTGGATTGCGAGCAGTGGTATCAATTGTATAGTGTGGATAGCGCACGGGTAAAGCAGCGGTATCACAGATATGTTTGAAATGGCACGTGGTTTGATCACAATGTTGATTCTGGTGGCTAGTAGGAATACGATGATGTAGCGGGGTAGGGAACATGTACGAAATAGTAGGGAACCAATGTGGATAGCCACATTGGTAAGGGGAAGAGGGAATTGGCGAGCTTATATACCTTTCGTGAGCCGGGTAAACGCGACAGAGTTTAAGTGATACTACGGAGGGCGTGTGGTGCGACATGCAGTGTGTCGTGGCGCGATGTATGGTGGTTCTAGTAGTAACGCGCTGTCCTAGAGACAGTCCCAATTTTGACGTAGTAAAATTTCGTCGCGATGTTGCAGAACACAGACGCGTAAGAGGCATTCATATTTGAACAACCTCGGTGTATATATCGCGTCAGACAAGACATGTGGCAGAACGAATACATTTCAGAGTCAAATCACACTTCTGAAACTACCAAACCCAACCTGACACTGGCCGCCGGTTATGCGTGGTACTGGATATACGCTCGACCAACCTTTTATTAACCCAAACTGTACAATAAATATCACTAGATACGAATAAATAGCCCCTCAAGGGGTTCACCTAGGAGAGTGCCTTGGAGACGCGTTTTGCTGCTGCTGGAATTGCTGGATCTGCTGCTGAACCCGCAACGCGGCCTGCATCGAGCTCTGGTCGGCGCCAATCACGGGCGAAGCGCTGCCAGATGGCGGAGTGCCGATGCCGCTGGCCTGTCGCTGTGTCTGAGATTGCTTCTGCTGCTGCAGCTGAATGTACCGCTGAATCTGCTGGTGCGCGACACGCTGAACCTGCTGCTGCGTCAGATTGGGGTGCTGGACAGCAATCTGTTCCATCAACGCAGTCACCTGCGCGTTCTGAACCTGGCCGGAGCTCAAACTTTGTTGAAGCTGCTGTAGAGCCTGGGGCACAGTGGACGGCGAGAGCTGCACGTGACTGCTGCTAGTTGGCGACATATTAGGGCTTCGAGTAGTGCCGGTGCTGTTCCCGGCAACAGAAACCGCGGCGTGTGCTGCATTAGTGGCTGCCTGCTGACGCAAGACGGCCCTGTTTCTCTCCATCGCATAGAAGTTTTGCATCTGCTCGCTGGACATTTTGCCTGTCGGCGATGCGGCGCCATTGGGCTGGGAATTAGGCGAGCGCGTCGTGTTGATTCTATTCACAGGCGACCCTGGTGCCTGTGGAAAGTTAGTCTGGGCCTGAGTGGGCTGGGTAGTCTGAGCAGGCTGCGCTGAGGGTTGAGTAGCTGCGCCGGCCATGCGGGCTGCTAGCGACTGTGCCGTGGCCTGAGCGGTGCGGTACTGCTGGGCGTTCAGTTCATGCTGCGATCTGTCGCGCTCGACCTTGAGTCTGGTGAGTTCTAGGGGAGTCGGGACGCTCTGCTTCGACTCGCTCATTTGGTTCTTTCGCACGACATTACTGTTTGGCTTCGGCGCGTTCTCTCGCTTCCGCATACTCTTTCGTATGCCATCAAACATGGACGCCCATCGTAGTCTCTTGTGGCCTCGTTGGAGTGATTCCGGGCCGATTCCAATAGGGAACATTCGTCGCTTGGAGATCGATTGTACCTTTGCAGCGTCGACAAGCCATTTCTGCGCCGCCGAAGCATTTGGCCCCTTGAGCTCGGAAAGATTGTAGTTGGGATTCAGCATGTGCCATCTCTCAAAGCATTGCCACGGCGTTCTTCGCTCCACGTTCGAGTGGTAACCCATCGTAGCGTGAGACCACATATTCATGGAGATGATGCCCCAGTTATGGTTGTACTCTTTGGCGAGCTTCAGTAGTGTAGCGTCGTCTTGAGGGAGCCATAATGTGGCCACCCTGTGTTCCAGGTACTTGGGATTCGGCGGCTGAGGTGCCTTGATCACGTTGACTCGTCTATGATGGCTAAACAAGCCCTTTTTGCCGATTTCAGGCTCTGGATCCTCTTCCAAATCGCGTATATCAAACACCAGGCGCTGCCAGCTTCGCTCGAGATCTGGAGCAGCCAAGAACTTTGTGACCGAAGTAAGTGATAGGTTGTCAAACTCATTCCTGTAGGGTGCCGACAGGCTAAATACTGGAAGTGTCGGAAGAAGGTTGAACACGTCCCTTGACGCCTGATTTAGCGAGTCAAAACTCATATACATCTTGAGTCCTGGGACTTGGTTCTTCATCTTTTCTGACTTGACAGGCACCAGAGTATTAAACGGTCCCTCGAAGCCCGTGTCCAACTGCTTAGGGTCGATCCCTTCATCCTTTATCTCCATATCCACGTCTACCTCCTCGGATATATGTACAATTGGCCTGGTTCTAATGCACGACGCCTCTTTGCCCAGCGTCCAGTAATCATCGACAGCCTTTGCAATCTCGTTGCAGACGGCGATTTTCAGTTTTCGTTCTTCCTTGAAATCAATCTGCATCCACCGCATCTCGTCCAACAGATGATCCCAGTGCGTCTTGGACCGTGCTGGAGCTTTGAACTTTGCATGCTGCCGCAAACTCCATCGCTGCGCCCTCTTTAACTCCTCTATTCGAGCATGCACGACGGCCAGCTTGCCCTCCAGAAAGCTCAGCTGGTACACATCAGTGCTGAGAGTCTTGTGTGCGGCCGGCAGCAGCTTGGAGATAGGCACAGCCTGAGTTGTGTAGTACAGCTCCGCCAGAGGGTTTCGGCTCCGAATAGGCTCGGGTAGCCTATTGGGTACCATAAACATTAGTACTTCCGAATCTGAATCGAGATCCACAGATGTTGGATTGGACGTGACCGATCTCACTGCTCGCTTTTCTGGCTTAGTATCTGGCTTGATCTCTTCTTTCTTTTCGTGACTACTCTCTGGAATGACAGCGGGTGTCGACCTGGGCCGTTTGATGGTCTTTCCCGACTCTTTTGGCTCGGCTTTAAGTGTCGGACTGACAGTTTTAGCTCGTTTCGCAGTTAGGCTGTTGACTTCATCCTCTTCCTTCGACAATGGCAGGCTGGACTCGACAAAAACGTGACCGCTCTCGAGGTCGTTCTTCTCGAGAAACGCCATTAAACTGTCTTCGTCTTCCTGTACATTTTCCTTTGTAGTTATTGTGGGGTAGCGTGTAAGATAATATAGATCTGACAGCTTCCGCTTTCTGCTCTTGACCAGTTCGCTGGTTAGAAATACTCATAATATCAAACTCACCTGCACTGTTGGCGCCGTTTCTCAATCGACTCGAGTCGAATGCGATCCATTCGGGGCTTTGTTAGCGAACGTTGATATTTTGCGTAACGTGATTTATCACGTGACGTTTGGATTCATCAAACTCACTGCACTCGTCACAGTCGACGACATGATCGCGGCTATGGAATCAGCTGCCAGTGTTTAGAGGACCTTGGGTCCAATGTGTGAGGGAAGACAAGTAGTGCGATGCGCGTAATAGTGGTTGGGAGTAAACCAACCTCCATCGCGAGGTGGGATAATTGGCAAACCCAGCGACAGCGCGCGTGCTCTATTACGGTTGCGAGCGAATGGTGGATTTTTGCGTGAGAGCGGCTATTTTACATTGAAAACCTGCAAAATAGGCTGGAATACTCATGATTCACAACGAGCTACAAGAACGATGCAATGAGTTGCTGGACGACCCAAATGTGCTTGAGGAGGACAAGATCGAGTCCATTGAGGACGTGATCATTGAAGAATACCCCGAGTTGGCCTCTAGTGAACGAGAGAGACTAGTTCTGGACATTCTATGGAAACACAGAGACAAGGAGGCGTCAAGGCCTGCCACGAGAAAGGTCAAAACAGTGATTATAGACCAAAACCAATGGCGCGGTGTTGTGGGTGAAGCTCCGCCTTCTGACGAGACGAAGCTCAAGAAGCCGAGGAAAGAGAAGAAGATGGTTCCTCTGGAAGAATGGAAGTGGAATGCCGAGGAAGAGGAAGGTACCATGTCACCGTTTGATATGTTAAGAAGCGTCTTAGGAGAAAGTGCCGGGGACAAGGATATTGAGCATGCATTGGAGAGGACTAATTATGACCTGAACCTGACCCTGTCGCAACTGATGGGTTCGAAGGAAGAGGACACTAAGAAGGCGGTGTTGTCGTCGTTACAGGTCACGGATAAGGAAATGTGCAAGTACTTTGTGCAATATGGCGAGTGTTTTCGAGCTGATTGCATCTTTTCGCATGATCTGTCCAGCAGAATCTGTCGATTTTGGCTACAGGGGAGCTGTTTGGCGGGCGATAGCTGTCCATTTGTGCATGAAGTCCCAGAGAGTTTAATTCAGAGTCTCAGCTTGACACAGGAGAAACCACAGGAGCCAGTCAAGCTTACTGAGGAGGATTTTCCGGCCCTGGGATCAAAGAAAGAGTTTCCGGCCCTTGGATCCAAACCAAAGCAGGCTAGGCCATTTCAGTTCAACAATACAGTCTCGTTTGTCCCCGGGTTCATGCGTCCCGAGGCCTCGCCGTTTATGCCTGCGAAGCCGGTGTCTAAGGCCGTCAAGATCACCAAACCTGTGGTGCTCAGCAAGCCCCTCAACAGAACGCGGGTGAAACTGACTCTTCCCAGGCAGATACCCTGGGAGCACCCAGAAGACGGCGTCAATGGCAAGTACGTCAGCGAGAGAATCACTGCTGCCCGGTGTGCAGAGCTGCGTAACAAGTGTTTGCAGCTGGCGGCGGATTCCTGGCACAGAAACAACGCCGCGCAGGCGGCCCAGCTGAGCAAGAAAGGGCAAAAGCATAATGAACAGATGATGGACGCGTATGGTACGGCTTCGGATTTACTCTTTGAGTACAGAACAACAGCGGGCTCGGAGGTTTACATAGATCTGCATGGAATGGAGCTGGATGAGTCGGTCGAGCGGTTACAGGAGGTGCTTAACTTAGTGGAGAAAGAAGACGCGTTAGCACCCAGACAGGTTAACGCTATATGCAGTTTTGGACACCACTATGTGCGCAACAGAAATTCTGAAGACCAGCTCTCCAGGAGAGTGAAGGAGTCTCTGGACAAGAAGGGATACGAGTGGAAAGAGTTCAAGACACAGGAGACAAAGTTTGGAAAGATTATAGCCATAGACGCTTGGAGTCATTTATAGTAGTTATACTCTCATTAACCATCTCATTAAGCTATTATTCACATCACTATAACCTTAGCGGTCTACTCGTCAAATCTGATTCCTTTTCGAGATCGCAATCCCTCGTCATCAGGGGAAAGCGGAGCGTTCTGTGGAACGAGCTCAGCAGCCCGAATCCATCGTCTCCTTCGCGTGTACTTGGTGAAGGTGTCCTCAGACGAGGGTTTCTTCCAAGTGTTGTCGAAGTAGATGAACCCCTCGTTTGGCTCTGGGTCTGCAGTAGACTTGGGCTTGGAGCTGGGCAGGGCGAAAGCTCCGTCGTTGGATCGGTCCATCTTCCAGGTGGAATCAACCCATCGCCACTCCATGTTGGATCCGTCGACAGCGTCCGGCAGCGTGAATTTTTCTGGCGACGAGGCTTCGTTCAGAAACTCGTCAGTCCAGGCAGTTCGCTCATAGGCAAGCAGGTTGGCAGTCCAACCAATGCCCAGCCATCGTCGCTGGTTCTCGTATAGCACATAGGTGAATCGCACTGGCTTGTCTCCGGACTGGGCGCTGACTCCTCCAGTTCGTCGGGCAAGCTGGGCCTCAGAGAGGTTCTTTGGCCGCGAGCCCGAGAAGTCCAGGCCAGTCAGGTAGAACGAGACCAGTCGCACCGTTCGCGATCGCCACAAGATTGTCCGCGTGACACGCGCCCACACAGAGTGGTAGGTCAACATAAACACACCCGTCAGATACAGGAACATTCGCGGCGTAAACAAAAAGAAGGCCATAATCATGTACACAGGCGTGAGAAACAGCGTCGTGAATAGCAGCCGCGTGACATCATTGGACGTCAGCGAAAGGGATGTGATTGGCTGGAAGAACATGTTCAGCCGCGTGGTGACATTGCTCAGAGTGTGTACGATGGCGTCTAGCGTCGGGTGCTCTTCCTGCTCCTTCTCCACCTCCTTGTTGAACCAGACGTAGCCAGCAATGAATCCAACTGCTAGCAGGTGTCCAAAGTACCGCACAAGCACCTCGTAGTATAGAACTAGCGCTGTCCAACCAGCGACCACTAAAAAGCTCTTCCACTGATCGTTAGACGTCCACGTGAGGAGACCCAGAATGCTGTCGGCGGCCAAAATAAACGGGTACGCTTGGCTCAGCGCTTTGGTGACTGTAGGCGGCGTTGACGATAGCAGTGGCGATGTGTGCTGCGGAAGCGCTGTCGGCGCTGGCGTGAAGCTCGCATACGTGGGCTTCTTTTCCGGAGTGCTCGTACTCGGGGTGTCGATTTCAACGGCACTCATTGTGACTTCTTATCGAATTGGCTTTGGTGATGAAACCTCCACTGGCCAGATCAGAAAAGTTTGGTTGATAGCTGTGATTCAGGCGCCGGTTCGTTATTATTCAATCAGGCCTACCCTTACAGTGATGGCACGGAACAATGTGCTAGCGCTTATACTGTAATGCTGAAGGATAATGAACCAGTCTGTGCCAGTGCGCTACTCCAATACTGCGGCTACTCGCACCTCGGCACGCTGTCGGCTGTTGACACACTTATCGTTTCAGTGGCTTGTGGTATCGCAATCCAGGGCGGAATGAGGTATTCCGTATCAACTGCACAAAGTTTTGTTCGGTGGCTACTAGCCGCTCCCGTTGTGTTGGTGGTGTTGAGGCAGCCACTTTCACGTGTTGTATGCTCATCAAAATCACGACTGGGTAGGGGTCAAGGGTAGGGTAAGGGTATGGAGGGTTAGGGAAGCCAATGGAGAGAAGCGTATTACCTTGTGACCCGTCAGCTGAGATGAGCTTTTGACAATCGTCGCAACTACTTGAATACCACCGCTTTGCAGGAAGAGTTTCCGGGTCTGAGGTTGGTCCTGTTAAGAGTGACTAGCGACCGCTCTCCGTTCACAGTTGGCACATTCCGCATGTGACAATGTACATCAAGGTCAACCGCAGAAACCCGCTGCGTACGGACATTGGTGCCTGACCACTTTGGGGACACTGAAGTGAGGAATTGCTACACGGCGCCTAGTGCTTATCAATGATACCGGAAGCTGGAGTCTCGATAGCCTGAGCACTGTGCTAGGATTATGACAGTCATACAGCCTATCGGGTGCCAGATCTCTCGTGTGATTTGGCTCAAAACAGCGAATAGACACAAACTGAACCAGAATATTCAATGTGAGATGACTATTTGATCACTTTGTATGTTGATTACAAACAGACAGGCTGAATCCCATTGACAGACCGCTGCCACGGACGCAGGTGGGTGCGCTCTGACATATAAGGTCTTGATCAGCTAGATATAAATCTTTGACAAAGACGTTAAAGCGTCCCCTCTAGAGCGTCTGTTGAGATATCACCAACGCCAGATGTACTGCTTATCAGAATAGCTCGTCAGTGCATAGACGACGCTAGAGTTTCTGGTTTGATCATGGCTATGGTGTATCCTTGTAACCCTAACGAGACTTTGGTTTAGCATGTATGTGTATGTGCAGTGTTAAGCAGCAAAGTCCGTCTCCAGGTTAACCACTGTCTGCTCAAGATCCGCGGCCTTGAGTAGAATCAAGTGTCCTCGAGGTGAAATGCCAGCCTCGTAGAAGGCTCTCTTTGAGTCACTGTCCTGGGCCTGCTTGGTGAACTTGTAGGACCCAAAATGGGCCGCGGTCTTGTGTGTAGTCTCGTCCTCTGGATGGAAGTAGAACGTTTCCTTGACGGACTTTGACTTTTTCTTTGGTCTGTCGTCGTCTAGCTTTGACTCGACCTCTGTGAAAGATTTAGACAGAATGATAAAGTATTCGTATTCCGTTTCGTCCTTCTTAACGTCGTTGTGATAGATTCTGTATAGCGGTGGGATGACCTGTGGGGGCATGTTGATGAGCCTTTCACAAATTATGAGTCCGACTTTTCCGTTCAGAATTTTCCGCAGTTTTCGGTTGAACTCGGGAAGTTTTCCGGTCTTTTCCACAAAATACTCTTTCAGGTCCTTTATCACCTGCTTGTCTTGGTGGTCGTACATGTTGATCACGGAAAACAGAGCGAATGGGTCATTGGACTCTTCTCCATCCACTTTGATTGTAGTTCCACGAGTATTTGGATCCAGGATTATGTCAGCCAAACCAGACAGATCAAACAAAACATTATCAGCATCCAGTAGCTGGCCTATCAGCCGTTTGATGGCGTGAAAGTCAATTTCCTTGGGATCAAAGAAATCAAAGTCAACGTTGACAATCTCGTCGACTTCCTCCTCTTCCTGTGTCGGGTCTTCCTCTTTCTCTCGCTTCACCATGTTGGTATATGCAGTTGATGAGAATAAATTTCAGTCACGTGCGCGCTACAACATCGCGACTTGCCCTGACACCAATATGGATCTCGTCGAATATGATTCGGACGATTTATTGGACGCCGCTCCTGAGGTGTCTGGAGAGATTGGACTGGTGAGTAGGGATGTGTGAATGGAGAGATCAAATCTTTGATTGTGGAAGCGGAAAGTGGTGATGCATCCGCTCGCTGCTCTTGACTAACCTAGAACGAACAAGGCGACGAGAAAGGACCGCTTGGTTTCCGAAAAACCAGGAAAAACCTGCCCACCGGCAACGCAGAGCGCCTGGCGTTCGACGAAGCTACGTTTAGAATCCAACACAAGACGTTCGAGGCTCTAGGATATGCCCATGCGGACGGCGGCGTCGTAGGCGACCGCAAGCGGGCCGCCGAGATGGGCAACAGAGATATCTCGCAAATGCGTGCCTCCAAGCGTGAAAAGAGAGAAATTCGAAAAGGTAGGAGTAAAGGTCAGACGGGCGTTTTGGACGGCGATGATGCGTACAAAGGACCATGGGCCAAGTTCAAAAACGAAAGTGCTGAATCCAGCGAAAGCGAACAGAGCGAGCATAGCGAGGAGGGTGAACAAGAAGAGGCACCTGAAGCACCAGCGATCACCAACGACAGCGATAGTGAAAGCTCGGAAGAAGAGCCTGAAGAATACAGCGAGTTTGTGGGCTCGGCAGAACGCGACTACCTGGGCCGTACATATATGCATGTGCCTCAAGATTTGGACGTCAACCTCAGAAAGGAGCCGGGTCTTGAAGAGTGCTTCATACCAAAGAAAAAGATCCATTCGTGGGTCGGGCATGCCGGTGGTACTACATCAATGAACTTTTTTCCAAAGTCCGGACATATATTCCTTTCCGGAGGCAACGACAACAAGATGAAAATATGGGACGTGTATCATGATCGAGAGCACCTCCGAACGTTTCATGGACACAAGCGACCCATTCGCGATACAAATTTCAACAATACTGGTACTCAGTTTCTGAGCTCGGCATATGACTCCATGATAAAGCTGTGGGACACCGAGACAGGCAAATGCATATCCAAGTTCAGCACTGGAAAAACTGCCAACTGCGTCAGGTTTAATCCTGAGCTGCAGAACGAGTTCCTGGCAGGTTTAACAAACAACAAAATCGCGCAGTTTGACATGCGAACGGGCAGCGTCGTTCAGCAGTACGACCACCATTTGGGCGCTGTCAACACAGTCACATTTGTCGACAGCAATACCCGATTCATGACGACATCCGACGACAAGTCCGTGCGAGTGTGGGAGTATGGTATCAATGTTCCAATCAAGTATATCGCAGACCCAGCGCAACACTCAATGCCCTCGGTGGCGATGCATCCAAGCGGTAAGTATGTGGCCGCGCAGAGCATGGACAACAGGATTGTCGTCTTTGCCGCGACCGATAAGTTTCGCCAAAATAGAAGGAAGGTGTTTGGTGGCTTTTCCTGCGCAGGCTTAGCTATTGGCATTGACTTTTCCCCGGACGGACGATATCTGATGAGCGGGGATAGGTCCGGAAATGCCGTCTTCTGGGACTGGAAGACTGGTGGCCAAAAGTCCAAGATTCAGGCCCACAAAGAAGCACTGCTGTGTATAAAAGCGCATCCTCAAGAGACTTCAAAGGTCATCACTGGAGGTCTGGACTCGCAGATTCATTTCTGGGACTAGCCTTGGGACTGTGACTGTAATGTGTTTATATATTTATTCTTTCAGTAGCATTCCACTAATATTGCTACAAGAGAAAGCGGTTCGGCGTACCTCATTATCTATACGCTATACACAACTCGCCACTGTGCCATCGTTAAGCATAGAACGACACGCTCTTGGACTTTCTAGCCTGCACCTCACCGATAGCCTCGACAAAGTCCTCGTGTGTAATCCTGCTCTTGCCTGTCCTCAGGGCGATCATGCCAGCTTCGACAGCGACAGCTTTCAGCTGAGCACCGTTGAATTCGTCTGTTGATCGGGCCAGCTCCAGCCAGTTGATGGAGTCCTCGACAGTCATCTGACGGGAGTGAATCTGGAGAATACCAGCTCGGGACTCCTCTGTGGGCAGCGGGAACTCAATCTTTCGATCGAGTCGGCCTGATCGCAGCAGGGCGGGATCCAAAACGTCTACACGGTTAGTGGCCGCGAGAACCTTGACCCGGTCGTCACTGTCGAAACCATCCAGCTGATTGAGCAGCTCCAACATGGTTCGCTGGACTTCTCGATCACCGGACTTATCAGAGTCAAATCGCTTCGTTCCGATAGCGTCCAGCTCGTCAATGAAGATAATCGTTGGGGCCTTTTCCTTGGCCAGCGCAAAGGCATCTCGGACCAGCTTAGCACCGTCACCGATAAACATTTGCACCAACTGTGGAGCAGCCAGCTTCAGGAAAGTAGCATTGGTCTGAGCAGCACAGGCTCGAGCAAGAAGCGTCTTACCGGTACCTGGCGGACCGTACATGAGGGCACCCTTCGGTGCCTTTATGCCCATACTCTTGAACTTGTCGGCTTGCTTCATTGGGGAAACGACAGCCTCATCCAGCTCTTCTATCTGCTTGTCGAGACCACCAATGTCGGAATAGGTCTCTGTAGGCTTCTCGTCAACCTCCATAGCCTTAACTCGCGAATCATACTCGGCTGGTAGGGTATCGAGAATGAGATAGGAATCCTTGTTGACACCAATGAGATCGCCTGGCTTGAGCTGCTCAGAGTCGACCAGACCAATCAGAGGTAGAAAGACAGTCTGACGCGTGGAGGTCCTGATCACAGCCGACTTGCCGACTCGTGTAGCGTCAAGATCCACGTTAGCGCCCTGCTCAGTCGCCTCACCCTTCATATCAAGAATCTCTACAACGCTACCAACGAGATAAGGTAGCTGCCGGTTATTATCGATCTTGTCTTGGTTCTCTTTGATTTTGTCGGTCATTGTGTTCTTGTCGTGGGTTAGACGCTGGAACTCAGACTTCATGACCTTGATGTCGTTTTCCAGAAGCTTCCGCCGGTTAATGATATCCTGCACCGATCCATTGAGAATGTCCTCATCGAGATCAGAGTCTGGCTGCTCTTTGGTCAAATCTTCTTGTTTCGCCAATTCCTCTAGTGTCGACATGATGTGTGAGGTTGTGAAGGTGATTGTAAGCGTAAGCGCCACTACACCAGGGCGCGCGCCCAGATCACAGCACGAGATAATGGGGAACCTTCAACTCGCGTCAAGCTGTTTCGACTCCGCTATACGCATATTTATTTGTGCAGGGCATTCGAGCCTATAGTGGTTTATATTCACTGTTATGCAGTGCTTATGAGGCCCTCGCATTTTTTGGTTAGAAAAACAAGTATTTTTACTTTTACAGCTGGTCTCAGCTTGCCGTCACGTCGCATGGCGTTTTCGGTTATTCATTAGTTCCCTGGGGACTTCCCTTGCCAGCTTATTCGTGTAGAGAAGGGACGGAAGGATTTTGTCGTGACCAGACTCGTTATTTTCCTCACACCGTGGTCTCAAGTCGCCTACTGCGCCCTCCACAGCTTCTTCTTACCGGCTGGCTTTCTGATGACCTCGACGCCGCCCTTGCCGCCGCCAAAGGCGAGCACCACGTTCTCCTCAAACTGCGACACAATGCCGCTGCTTCGTCGAGCCTGCTCTCGAGCAGCAGCCACCTGCTTAGCAAAGTTGTATCGCTCCATGTGGCTCTTGACCAGCAGCTTGTCGGACTCGCAGATGGACTTGAACAGCGCAAAGGGCACGCTAACGAGGATGCCCTGCAGCGCCGGGCCGTTGTCCGGTACCCGGAAGTTGCCCAGAATGTAGTCAACCAAAATCGACACTAGCGAAGCGGTGAATGGTGGGTACGGGCCCGGGTGGGTAATCTGTAGATCCTCGTAGTTCTCCGTTCCCGTCAACGCGAAGGAAATCAGTGAGCTCAGAGACTCGTGTGAAATCAGTCGAAGAATAACCTGGAAGGCCTGGGCAGCCACAGACTCTAGTCCCAGCAGACAGGCGGACGCCAGTAGGCCCTGTGCAGTCGTGAGGTCGCACGAAGACAAGTCCAGCTGGTGACCATACAGTGTAGCCAGCGCCATGGACAGCGACACAGAGGTTATGTTGGAGTCCTCAGTGGTGAGTGTGATGGTGTAGGGACTGCTGTGGCTAGCAGCGAGGTATCGGTAAAGAACTGGGGACCGCGAGGCGAACAGAGCGTGAAGTCGGAACTGTGGGTGAGGAGCGACGTTCAGGAAGGTGTCTGCAAAAGCGGTGTGAATAAATCCGACATTGTACACGTAGGAGGCAAGGTCCTGAGTTAGTAGGAAGACACAAACAGCGAGGATAATGAGTGACTAGCACATAATCGATTCCGTTATCGAATCGTCAACAGGTGGTCCGCGCTAGTCAATTGACTTGAAACATCACGGGACTCTTGCAACCACGAATACTTACAAACTCGTCGGTGTTCTCCTTGGTCTCAATGGGGACTGGCAGATGCGGTGGGGGAATCGTATGAGCCATGATGTGGTTAGTCTAGTAGTGTTGATCTGAAATTTTGTGTTCCTAACCCTCAAAGTTGGCCCAACAGCCGCAGCCTCATTGCACCTGAGATTGCGACAAACTTTGGGGCAGGCGCCATAGAGGTAGCAGCATAGAGATTGTAATTCAACAGCCTTATTGGCCAGGAGATGTTCAATAAAACTTTCAGGATGGAATGGGTTTGATCTTAGCAGAAGCAGAAAAACCAGCTTGTGTACGATAAGATTCAAGTCAACCCAGACAATAACGTAGAGCTGGTCTGTCTAAATGTTACCGACAAGCAGTTCGTTCTGGACTTTGAACCCGCGAAAGCATTTCTCTCCAGTTTAAGATGCACCGCTTGCTAGCCTTCCCGCTAGCTGGGTGCACGCTGGACCAATCGGACAATTCGTTGTATGAGCTCGTCGCGAGTGGTATTGAGGTGCAGATGGGCTACGAATTCAGGCTAGACCAGAGCAAAAGCTTGAACGAGAGGGTTCCTGTTTTGAGAACCGGTTAACCGCGAGCGAACTGAGCAATTCCGGCGCCTGCTGTTATTACTGTGACTGTAGGGATGCAATACACATTACCGCCATTTTAGCGTTCAGTATCCAGCTGAGAGGCTACATGCAAGAGGTCCTCTTGGAGACAGGGGCCGTTGCTACACGCAAGGTTCCATATGGTTACCACTTTCTGCACCACGGTTGGTACGTTGGCAAATTTCGAAAATACTGGCCGGGAAGCCTCGAAAATCATTCAAAAGGCGATACTTATTCACGACTATAGGCTAAAAAAACTGCTTGGCACTTTTGTGAGGTGGTTGATTCGAGCTTGGCCATTGAAGTACTCAGAGTTCCGGTGAACGTCTTAGGCAAACTATCATTCTTATCTGGATGACTTGGGAGAAGTTCTTGAACTTGAAGGTATTGCTTGGATCATTCTGGGACATGGTGGCCACAATGACCAGTTTCCTAAGCGCGTCAAACGCACATTAAAAGTTCATTGTTAACTTGGGTTATATTATATCTAGGAAGACGATCGAGTTACTCCTCATCCTCCTCTCGCTTGGAGGAGGTAGAAGTGGATGTAGAAGAGCCAGAGCCGCCCCAGCCACCGCCGCCGGCGGCGCCAGCAGCGGCGGCAGCGGAGCCGGGAGAGGTGGAAGTCGAAGTGGAGGTGGAGGAACCGCCACCAGGAGCAGGAGCGTACTGGGGCTGGCTCTGTGGGCAGCAGCCAGAAGAGAACCATCGCTTGTAGCCGCTGCCGCAAGGAGTGCAGCCTCCGTGCCACCAAAGCCAGAACGTTCGCTTCTCCAAATCTCGAGACTCCTTGTCAGAGTGAGGAGCCTCAATCTCGACGTAGTGGCTCTCAGGCTTGTAATCCTGAGGCGACTGGACCGTAATATCGCAGGTGCTGATAGCACTAGACAGCTGGTCGTGGAAGGACAGGTAAGAGGCCTCACCGCACTGGGCACAGGCAGCCAGAGACTTGCCGAACTCGGTGTCCTGGCCACAAACAGACTTATCAGAGCCGTCACCAAAAGCCTTCACGGCAGCCTGGCATGAGATCTGGCAATCCTTCGTGAGGGATAGACTGATAGAGACAGTCTGGTCCTCCAATGGAACAGCCGCGGCAAATGCAGCGAGTGCGATAGAAAAGATTGTTTGAGAGAGCATGATGAGGTTTGGTAAGATGGTTGAGGCCTTATATATCGTGGACAGTTATGGCTTTGGTACCTGCCAAGACATTATTACATGAAACCTGATTAAGTCCGGGCGCCGCCTGAAAACGCCAGAAATAGCCTCGGAGCCAATTGTGCCGATAAATCACAACCAAGCCCATAGGAATATCTATGGCCCTTGCTGCTATATTTCGCCTATTTTGGTCAAGGGAAGGTACGCCCAGGCGTGACGCAGGGCCGGGTTTGAGCTGTGTCGAGCGCTTCTGGTCCGTTGATTAGCGACGTAAGCTTCTTGGAAATTGGATTTGGGAAAACTTGCGAGTTAACCATGTCAAACTATGCAGGGGACGCTGGCATTATTGTTAACGTACTTGGACCGACACGCGTCGCAAATTAGGCCGCATCACGATATAGTGTAACACTACGATACGACGCCTTTCAAACTGTATTCGACCGAGAAGGGTCTCAGCTACTTTATAGTTTCAGTTTTACTGCCATTTTTGATGGACCTGGTGATCACCCGGTATAGTCTTGTGCTTGTGAGTTTCCGGCGATATATCTAGTTTATGATCCTCTCCGCACGAAAAAGCTAGCTCTGGGTATATACATCCAGGCAGGCTCACATCAAGTTATTACCGTCACGTTGCGTTGCTTGTACTCGTACATCGTGAAACTGTCTTAATTTCGGCAAGCCAAGGGCCGAGGGACCTAAATTGCATGCGGCACAAGCAGCAAATCAATCTCGAACAACCCGTTATGAGCATCTGAAGGACTCAATGTATCGGCACGTCGGGTGGCATCGTCCGCTATCGTAGTTCGAACACTGTATAGCGATGGCCTGAAGCCGGGAGTAAACCTGAGTGAGGCGGCCGTGAAGGTAATTCTGCGCGATTCTTGAAATCTCATTACAGAGTCGCCAAGCCAAGGATGTAAGTCAGAATCTTAGAGTTCAGAGAGCTTGCTCTTGCTCTCAAGAGCCAGCAAATCTGAGAACTCCAAGTCAGTCAGCTTAACGAACCAGTCCGCAGGCCTTACTTCGAGCGACAGACACAGTTGCCTCAAAAGTAGACACCAATGCCATATAGCTTCGATTACTCCGACGCCTTGTGAGTGGAATTATTCATTTGAATTCACCAAACAAACCTACAACGCCACCAGCTACTTCATGAGCATTTTCACAGTAAACTTTATTATCTACTGCTGTCTATTCGTTCCGATCCCGCTGCAGACTCGTTGCCGAGCCTAGTCAATATCGAATATCATTTCCTTATCTGTGACCCTCTACTTCTGGATCTCCTTCTTCAATTGAGCAGAAAAGTTCTCGTCGGCATCGTCGTCATCCCATTCTTCTTCCCACAGGCTCTGGTTCTGGGTGCCAATAGCGACAGTCTCGGAATCCTGCCAGTCTAAGTTAGCGCAGTCGCGTAGACAGTACATACCCTCCACTGGGAAATCTTCAAATTCGTCGTCTTCTTCCAGCGACACGAGGGTGGCGGCGACCTTGTCTTCCTTCTTATCCATGGTGTGGTTACAGGTAGCGCGCGCTGTGTAATGTAGGGTTGCTGAGTCAGCGCTACTGCATAAATGGAGTCAGAGATGACTAAGCCAGTCCCCACCATATATCGCCTCACTGGCAGTTTCGTTGATGCCTAGGTAGGTTTGTCTACCGCCGGAGATCATACATGAGATCTTTCAGCTTTTACAGTAAGGGAATTGAAACATTAAAAATGTGCCGGGTCAAATTGTTGACCTACAACTGCCAGACCGCTTTGCTGTACTTTTTGTATCACACCAGATAATCGGGTGGAGGTAGTGAATCTTCGCTGTGACGATTCGGTTGAATGTGGCAACTTTGCTCAGAGTTAAGTTTTAGTCATCTTGAAAGAAACGCTTCCCAACCTTATGTCTGTGGTCTGTGAGTTCCCACGACTGTAAATATCTGTGTAGTCAGTCATCTAGAGTGCTTTTTGACCTGTGATTCCTTATCGGGACCCACGGTGGGTGACCAGTCAGAAGATTTTATCAAAGTGTTTAATGGGTGACCGATAGCGTGTGCGGCGTAACCCACCTACATTGATGAAAAAAAATTGACCTTGACAACTCACCAGCATGAAGGAGACGTTGGTGGACGTTCCGCCCAAGTTCATCAAGGGCATTGCCTTTGGCGTTCTGAGTCCACAGGAGATTGTGAAGCAGGCCGAGGTGGAAGTTTCCGACCGGGACTTGTACGACCTGAGCAAAGGCCGAACCGCGAAGGAACATGGTGCGCTCGATAAGCGTATGGGTATCTCTGACAAGGTCAGCGACTGTGAGACCTGTCATGGAGGATTGGCCACGTGCCAGGGTCATTTTGGTCATATAAAGCTGGCATTGCCGGTGTTCCACGTGGGATACTTCAAGGCGATTATCTCGATTCTGCAGAATATCTGCAAGGTGAGTCAAACATGGTTGAAGGGAAAGTAATTGGATCAAAGCGAGAAGAAGAGAGGGAAAGATTGTGAAAAATCAGGGCGCTTAGTCATGCTTTGATGCTAGTGCGTGGGGAGCCTAGTGCTCTTAGATGGCTCGTACTAACCCAGGAATGCGCTCGAATCCTTCTCGACGAGGAGATGAAACGAAAGTTTCTCAACGAACTACGCCGACCGGGTATTGACAATCTGCGCCGAATGCAGATCCTCAAGAAAGTCAACGACCAGTGCAAGAAGCAGCGAAAATGTCTCCATTGCGGCGCCATCAACGGAGTTGTGAAGAAGGTTGGCGCTCTCAAAGTGATCCACGATAAGTTCCGGTGGGTGGGCAAAAAGGTTCCAGACGAGAAGGTGGAGTTCGACAACTCTTTTCGAGAGGTCAGGCAGAGTATGCCGGAGATGGAAAAGTTCATTAAGCGGGCCATGGACGACTTGAACCCACTCAAGGTTCTAAACCTGTTCAAAGACATCATTCCCAGCGAGCTGCAACTGCTTGGTATGGATCCGGCTAAGGGTAGACCAGAAATGTACCTGTGGACGTACGTCCCGGCCCCGCCCGTGTGCATTCGACCTTCAGTCATTCAAGACCAGGACAGTAACGAGGACGACTTGACTGTCAAGCTGGCTGATATCGTGCACACCTCGTCACTGATCAGAGCCGGTCTGGAGAAGGGCCTCACAATCAATGCCCTGATGGAGCAGTGGGACTATCTCCAGCTGTCTCTGGCGCTGTATATCAATGCTGACACTCCGTCTGGCCCAGGCCTTCCCGCGTCCAAGCCGATCCGTGGTCTGTGCCAGCGTCTGAAGGGTAAGCAGGGACGATTCCGAGGCAACTTGTCTGGTAAGCGAGTCGACTTTTCTGGCCGAACCGTCATTTCGCCAGATCCAAACCTTAAAATCACAGAAGTCGCCGTCCCCGACCGGGTAGCAAAACTCTTGACGTATCCAGAAAAGGTCACTCGATACAACATCACCAAGCTGAAGCAGCTGGTTGAGAACGGCTCCACGGAACACCCGGGCGCTAACTACGTGCTGAAAAAGAACGAACTGGTACGACGAAACTTAAAGTTCGGTAAGCGAGACCTGATCGCAAAAAACCTATCTGTTGGCGACGTTGTCGAGCGACACTTGGAAGATGGCGACGTGGTCTTGTTCAACCGACAGCCCTCGCTGCATCGTCTGTCTATTCTCTCACATTACGCCAAGATTCGACCATGGCGAACATTCAGACTCAACGAGTGTGTGTGTACCCCTTACAATGCCGATTTCGATGGTGACGAAATGAACTTGCACGTGCCACAGACTGAAGAGGCCAGAGCTGAGGCTATCAACCTGATGGGCGTGAAGAACAACTTGTGTACGCCAAAATCTGGCGAACCTATTATTGCCGCTACACAGGATTTCATCACCGGATCGTTTTTGATCTCCAAGAAGGACCAGTTCTTTGATCGAGCAACTTTGAGTATGATTTTGGCCATGATGTCCGACGCTGACACTCAATTCGACATTCCACCGCCGGTAATCGTCAAGCCAGTGAAGCTGTGGACTGGTAAGCAGGTCTTTTCGTTGCTGATCAAGCCAAACAAGCAGTCCAACGTGCTGATCAACCTCGAAAGCAAAAACAAAACGTTCCACCCACCGCCAAAGGGTGTCCCACCAGAGATGTCCCCTAACGATGGTTACCTGCTTATTCGAGGCAGTCAGGTCCTGGCAGGAGCCATGGACAAGGCCACTCTCGGTGACGGTAAGAAGAACTCCGTATTCTACGCCATCTTGCGAGATTACGGTCCTGATGAGGCGGCCCAGGCTATGAACCGAATGGCAAAGATGTGCGCGCGATGGCTGGGAAACCGTGGTTTCTCTATCGGTGTTAGCGATGTCACACCTGGCAAGAAGCTGAGTGAAATCAAGGATCAACTGGTTGAGCTTGCCTACAAGAAGTGTGACGATCTCATCCAGCAGTTGAAGGCAGGTAAGCTGGAGACACAGCCTGGTTGCAACGAGGAGCAGACGCTGGAGTCAAAGATTGGTGGTTTACTATCCAAGGTCCGAGAAGAGGTCGGAGATGTGTGTATCAAAGAGTTGGAAAAGTCGAATGCCCCGCTAATCATGGCCACTTGTGGTTCTAAAGGTTCTACGCTTAACGTGTCGCAGATGGTGGCAGTCGTCGGTCAGCAGATTATTTCCGGTAACCGAGTTCCGGATGGTTTCCAGGACCGATCGCTTCCACATTTCCCCAAGTTCTCCAAATCTCCACCGTCCAAGGGTTTTGTGCGAAATTCGTTCTACTCGGGTCTGTCGCCGCCAGAATTCCTTTTCCACGCGATTTCTGGTCGAGAGGGTCTAGTCGACACTGCCGTCAAGACTGCAGAGACCGGTTATATGAGTCGTCGGTTGATGAAGTCGCTGGAAGACTTGTCTTCGCAGTACGACAACACTGTGCGAACATCCACCAACGGGATCGTCCAGTTCAAGTACGGTGGTGATGGCCTGGATCCATTCGACATGGAGGGCGATGCTAAGCCAGTCAACTTTACAAAGACTTGGAACCACGCCATGAACCTGACGTTCTCCAACGCTGAGGAAAACCTTCTCCCATACCAGATCATGCAAGTCTGTGACGAGGTGCTTCACCCACTCGAGGCTCAGTTGTTGCGAAGGGATAACCTGGGTAATGTTGTCACAGATTACAAAGGTGAGAGTGCATACGTCGATGAACTGGACCCAATTCGAGACTTCTATGGTTCAGTTCGACAGTACATTCTCGAGCAGGCACAGAAGCTAGCCAGTGTTCGAAAACGAAAGAACATGCTACCGCTGTTGGAGAAGCCTGAGGGAGAGTATGAAGACGTTGACTTTGATGAGTTGGTTCCTGTGGCCAAGAAGATTGCTGTTGACCAAGTCATGAAGATTTCGCAGCCATTCGTCCGAGAGTTCTTGCGACAGTGTCTTAGAAAGTACGAGAAGGCTAAGGTCGAGCCTGGAACCGCTGTGGGTGCTATTGGCGCCCAATCTATCGGTGAGCCAGGAACACAGATGACCCTGAAAACTTTCCATTTCGCCGGTGTCGCTTCCATGAACGTTACTCTTGGTGTGCCCCGAATCAAGGAAATTATCAACGCCTCCAAGGTCATTTCCACGCCTATTATCAAGGCTGTACTTATGAATGATGAGGACGAGCGAGTAGCCCGAATGGTCAAGGGTCGAATCGAGAAGACCCATCTCAAAGACGTTATTAAGTATATTGAGGACGTTCACACACAGTACGGATCTTACGTTAACATGGAGATTGACTGGAAGACCATTGAGGCCTTGCGACTTGAACTCACGCGTTCAGAAATTGCTAGAGCTATCGTGATGGCTCCTAAGCTGAAGATTAACGATGCCGACATCAAGCTGGTCGACGACAGCTTTATCCAAGTACACGTTCGACCAGTTGTCAGCACAGCCAAGGGTGCCCCCACCACTGAGGCTGCCATCGCTACGGAGCTCTACTTCCGATCACAGCACCTGAGACGCTCTCTACCAAACGTCGTAGTTAAAGGTTTCCCTGAAATCGCGCGAGCAGTCATCAACATTCGAGAGAAGGACAACAAGAAGGAGCTGCTGGTCGAAGGCTACGGTCTCAAGGATGTCATGAACACGGACGGTGTGGTTGGTCTGCAGACCACCACTAACCATGTTCTGGAGACACGACATGTGCTTGGAATCGAGGCTGCTCGACAGTGTATCATCTCAGAAATCGACATGACCATGAGTTCTCACGGTATGAGTGTCGATCCACGACATATTCAGCTGCTGGGTGATGTCATGACGTTCAAAGGAGAGGTTCTCGGTATCACGCGATTTGGTCTGGCCAAGATGAGAGACAGTGTCCTGCAGCTGGCGTCGTTCGAAAAGACGACAGACCATCTCTTTGACGCGTCATTCTACATGAAGTCTGATCTGATTGAAGGTGTTTCTGAGTGTATCATTCTCGGCCAAAGCATGAACATTGGTACCGGTGCATTCAAGGTGGTCAGACCGCTGGATTTGAGCGAGGATTTGAGTGATCCGCACAGGGTGGGCTTGAGGCCGACTCTGTTTGAGGATTTGTGTGAGGAGTTGGACGGCTAGTCAGCCCCGCCCGCAAGGTGGCATTACGGCGATGTAAAGGTTTCGCTAATTGTACAAAAGCATAGCATTAATTGATATTTCCTTCAATGGTTAGAACTCTGCCAGGTTGTGTGTTGACAGACTCAGGGGTAAGCGGGCACGCTTCCTGCTTGGCTCACAACGCGAGTAGCTAAGAGCGTTAACCGCCGAAATTACTCAAAATAACCTTCTTCCCGTTGCACCCGGCCGTTGAGCATCCCTGCAGAAATACAGAGAACAAACAATCGTGATCTACAAAATTATGCAAAGCAGCGCCTATCAGTTCATTTAGCCGTCACAACTCGGAGGAAATCACGGGATGCGCGCAATTAGCATTATGGAAGAACAATGATTCAGCAGTGACATTATAATGACACTGTTACTGCAGCATACACTGTAGTATGGCAACCGGAACTCCGCTAACCTTACATCAAAGCATAGGTGTAACCTGCACTACACAGCACCCCACTACTGCAGCTAGCACTCTCTCGGCAAACGCGTGGATCATCAAACCCTGCCGGCCCTAACCCCAAACTTACCCGGCCGCACATGCCCGGTCAAGGATCCATGCATATGTCTTCTCCCTGAGTCAGATCAAAGGTCACGTGCTGATTTTATGGAGACCTGGTTCGCGTTGGAGGCGGACAGGACTAATGGTTCTAGGTGCCTACTCAAGGCGTAAGGCTATAGAAACAGGCTTCCGGACTATACGCGGGTATGGCTATTGTCAGGAGTGGGATATAAATAGCTGACAGCGGCGTGCGTCAGTCAGGGAGAATAGCCGGCGTCACTCGGCTATTCGTACGCACGGTGCGTTGCTTGCGTGTGCGTGGACGTGCTTCTTGTTTGATTGCTGTGTAGGCAATGCTGTGGTGTTACGGAGTGACAAAACGGAGTAACAGTGTTAGTTGTGTCCCGCTGATTGCCAGTGACTGTTTCAAGTGCGAGCTAATTTTAACCTGTTGTCGTTTCAAGCCACGACGGAGGCCGGCTGTGAGTATAGGCGATTACAGAGTGAATTACAGGTGAATTGCAGGACGAGGGTACAATGCGTATGTAAAGATACGCAGCGAAGTAGCTATTAGCGCGGTGTAGTATGGGATGAGGGCTGGTGGGGTTTAAAGGCTTAGAAGTCTAGCGAAGGTCAATTGATTATGTCTAAAATAGACCACATACAACTGATATGCGAGTGTTAGTATTATTCATTACGACGCCTTTCGGCTGCCTGGGAAGCCTCGCTACGCTCGGTAGCTCGGATGCTTAGAGGTTAGTAGCGATGAGGGACAATGCAAGGAGAAGGACAAGCTTGGGCGCCTGTTTGCTAGCGGCGCTCTTTTTCGGCAGCGCCTTGGCCTGCCCTTGCACCAGCGACGGGCAGATGCTATCAATGACTGTAGCCGCCGAGTTGTATGTGTAGGATATAGTGTTGTTGAGGACGCCTGTGGCCGGGTAGTAGATGCCCATGATTTCTTGTGTGCACTGCGAGCAAGTCGGCCTCAGCACCGACGAGGTTGAGTTGTTGGACGGGTAGTTGATACCGAGCGGGAGCAGGTATAGGAAGCTGTCCGAGGAGGTTGACTCCGAGCCAAACAAAGCGTCAGAGTAGCAGTATCGTGACGTGCTGTTGGTGTGCGCCGGCAGCGCCAGACAAGTTGTCTCGTGTACAAGCTCATATGAGTTGAAATCATTGTATGCCTGGACCACCAGCGGATTCTGGAGATTGTAGTCGGAGAGACAATTGCCCGGGTCGAGCAACGCGTGTTTGTACTTGTTCATCGTTGCCTGACAGTCGGTGTAGTTGACCTTACCGCAGGACACGTCCAGGATAGCCTCCACGGCAGGCTGGCCACCAGTCCTGACGGTGCTCACGTAGGACTGCGAGTTCTGAAGGTAAAAGGACATTGGGTAGCACTGTACAAAGGTCTCATCGTTGAGAAATGTCGTGAAGAAGTTGGGGCATGACTTTTCTGTGAAGTTTGTCCCCAGCGATGTGTCGAACGCTGTGGGAAAGCCGTTAGGGAGCACTACGCTCATCTCGCGTCTATCGCCCGTGGGTATCGCCCGGTGAATGTGTCGTGGTGAAATGTCCTATTAGGAATGCAGGTGTAAGACTTTTCCGTGGCGTCTTACTCTAAAACTCCAAAACCTCAACCAAAATGCTATGGGACAAAGCTCGCTTTACCTGCAAGTGCGTGCGCCAGACATATATAGACGGGGGAGGTGTTTTTTTTTCTGGTGGATTTCAGTTGTTTTGTTTTTATGCATGCTGGGCCGCTCAAGATGGAAAAAGCAGTTTGGCTGCGCTGCGGCGGGCGCGAGACCAGCGTAGCGAAGCGGAACCCTCGCCGTTGCGACCGTTGGCTGTATCAGCCGCTCGGCGATGTGTCCCTATGAAAGAATCACTAACCGTTATCGCTTGGTTACACCTCAGCACTTGTCCGCCAACCGTTGGATAACCGATCGCAAATCCATACATAACAATGATACTGCAGCTGTCATTGCACGGCGCGTCGGCACAAGCTATCCCTTGAAGCGGACCCACTGCTGACGACTCGCCCAGGAGCACGCAAACGAGCCTAGGGACACGGCCCAGTAATTGATGTCTGGTCTATTCGTCATGGCTCTATTCAATAAATAACAATTAACTTTGACGGCTACCTCACATTCCGCGAAATGCCCCTCCAATTTGAGCCCCGCAACTGGGTAAGGGTTACTGAGGGTTAGGGCATTCGGCAAGACCAATTGCCTTTGCGTACTGTCGAACGACAGCCTGCACCTGCCTGTATCTTCCCACTGCGAGAACAATGTCCTTGAGGAGCGCGTGCTTCTTTACGCCGCAGATTTCATCCTGCCAGTTGGCGGCCACGACTGGCCCGAGCAGTTGGCGACACAGCTCGTCGAGCTTGGAGGCCATTCCGTCCTGGGCCAATCTGCGGGCGTACATTAGTGTGTACTGGCTCATTTCTTGGCTGCTTTCCAGCATAACGGCTGCGCTGATCCGATTTTCGAGATGCCCAATGGAAACCACACTTTCGAAGCTTTCGTATCCCTCTTGCAGCATACGGTTCTTGGCCATGCGTTGCAGTTGCCGGGCCCGTGTAGAGTTGTTTATAAAGACCTGTTCATTAGTTCTTCTCTCGATGAGCGCGGTGATACCCGAGATGGGCCTCAGCTTACTGATCTCATCGCTGTTGGCCTGGGACTCTCCCTTGGAGTCCCAGTACTGAGAGCCGATGGTCCACCAGGACTCCGAAACCCGGTGCCAACTCATCATGTCTGCATTGTACACGAAACCAGACCCGTTGCTCAGAGTCACAATCACTTTGCCCTGCACGGTGACCCCACACTGAGTAATGCTAGGGGCCTTCACCAATCCGTTCTCCAGCGTCTTGGTGGACGCGTCCAATATCGGTGCGACTGAAACGGGGGCCACCACCGCTTTCTGCGCAATCACGTCCCACAAGTACACCATGCCGATGCTGGAAATAGCAAGCAGGTAAGGACCCTGACTCTCCAGAAAGGTGAGACTTGCACCAACCACGATGCACGGCATTAGTCGGCGTCCGTTCGGGCTATAGACGTAAATCACGCCGTCCTCAGTAGCGACGGCCCAGAACTTGTCCTGGCCCGTGGCGAGATGGCCGTGGCGAGGCAGAAAGTCCAGAAACAAAACAACGCTCTTGCGACTGACAATGACTCGAGTGGGTTCCTGCTCGTTTCCGGAGCCGTTTCGAATCTCCAACACTGTGCTCTGCTCGGAGTTTGCGGCGAAAAAGGTCCGCACTTTGGGTACCGCTAGCCGTACTTGCGCAACGGTGCTAGCCGGCGAGACAACTGCGGGGCGAATAAACTCGGTGTCCTCTTGTTTCGCCTTCTTAACCGAGTCGTCGTCCTCGTCGGGTTTACGTTTGTTGCCTATAATGAGCGACCCCACCCCACCGCGGGGTAACGCGTAAGACGGTTTGCTCAGCTCCATCACTTCCATATTCGGTTCAGCTGCAGTCACCCGAGCCCGCGCGGGGGTATTATTAGATGCCGCCGCGTTTGACGTGCTTACGAGCTGCGGGGCTACTCGTTTCTTTCCGTCTTTTGTAATTGTGACTTTCTGGGCGACGGGTTTACTTGGAGTGGCCGTCGGAGTGGAGGCGGCAGCAGCCACGACAGGTGCGGAGGCCGGTGCCACAGCCGGCGCCGGAATCGCCGGCGCCGGCTTTGCCACAAAGCTTGCCTCCTTATCCTCTCCCATGATATCGTCCATTTTCTTGACGCCCTCCTTCTCCTCGATATGTTGCTCTAGCACCAGCTGCTCCACACTCTCGGGAATCTGCATGTCGTCCTTCTTTCCTCCGAACCGCATTAGCTTCGCCTCTGCCTCCTCGATTGGTATTAGCGTGCCCAGCTCGCCCGGCTCAAACATGACCACCAGCATTGTTCCGTCCAGCGAACTGGCAAACAGCCTGTCGCCTGTCATTGACCACGCGATATCGGTGATAGCCTTGTTTGCAATGTTCTGCGCCACCAGTAGCGGCCGCGGGTAGGTGGTGTTCCATATAGCGAGCGTCTTGTCCTGCGCCGCCGTCGCGATCACCGTCACGCCCGAGTCGTCCTCACTCTTGTCGGCTCTGAACACTCGCGGGCAGAACGAGGCCACCTCGCACGGGGCCTCGTGCCCGATAAGACTGATATCGCTGTCCCACGTGCCTCGGTTGATAATCGCGACTGTACTCACCGGGCCGTTCGTAGCATTAGAGGCGGCGATATGACTGCCATCAGGCGACCACGAGCACCGCCGGAAGTATGTGCTTAGCGGCGAGCCGGCAAACGGCGTGCCAATAATAGCCTCGATGGTAAATGTCATGTCGCTGCCAACGTTCTGGTGATAGTGTATAATTCGTACTGTTCTGTCGTCAGAGGCCGTCGCAAAGTACTTGTTCGCCGGGTCAAACGTGATGCCTTTGACATGTGATTGGTGGGCGTCTATTCGCTTCAGCTTCTCGAAGGTTGTACCACTCCATATGATTATGCTACTGTCCAGACCGACAGTAACCAGAATGGACCCATCAGGCGACCAGGCCAGGTCCTGAACGTCATTGTCGTGTCCAATCAACCGCTTCCTGGCAACCCACACTTCACTATCCGTATCCGTAGAGCCAAACTCTTTTCTAGGCGCCCTGGTCTCGTCCAATTCCCAAATCAGCACCACGCGATCATCAGATCCGGACGCAAGATATTGGCCATTGGGCGAGAACCGCACAACGGTAACAGCACCGGAATGAGTGCTCATGGAGCAGAGCTGGCCGTTGCCTTGACCCTCGTCCCTGGAGCCGTAAATGGCCTCCGTCGACCATATCCTGACTTTTCCGTCTTGTTAGCCAAATTGCCCTCATCTCTGAAATATTCATACGATGCATTGAAAACATCATATAATATTGAAATACAGCGATATAGCTGTCCAGGTGCTCGTAAAGTCGCAGCATTACGCTGGCAGGCTGCAAATTGACATTACTCACCTAATCCACCAGACGCCAGCCGCGATCCGTCCGGCGAAAGACTTATCGAGTACACTTCGAACTTTCTGTTTTCATCTGAGTCAGCATTGCACGTGATTCCGTAACCTACCGGAGTGAACGAGCCACGAGGGCTTCAGCAGGTACATTGTGGAGAGAAGTCGCGATGGAGGTTGGGTTGTAGCGTGATTATGTAAGGGCAACGCCAAGGTATTAGTCAGCGCACTTAAGCCAACTCTAGTTTGTCGAAAAAGGTTATAGCGGCTGATCTAAGGATTCTTTTGCAGACGTTAGCTATTTCAGTCTAGTGTGCGAACTGTATTGATCAAGCCGTCCAATGCGCGGCTGCCGATAAGTCATGAATTGTCAAGTTCAGTGGCGTTTACTTTTAATGACCCTGATATGCACTGTTCTTCAATAGAATAGAGTTCCAAAGACAAGTCACACTGGCATATACCGTTTGTGATCAATTTGCCATAATAACTGTGAATAGTAGAGTCAGAGCAGAGGTAAGGCTCCATTCAGTATCCTTGATGCAAAAGTACAAAATTGGCCAAGGTGCTATTATACCTCAAGCGCTTGTAACAGATGTTACCCCTTAATAGCGGTCCCCGAGACCACCCAGAAACAGCAACACACGGTACTGTACTGTCCCAGGTCATGCTATCACTTAATTTCAGATATCTTCCCTGGCCTGAGCGAGCGAATAATGGTCTAAACGCGCAGAAGCTCTAGATTAAACCTTCTCCACGGGCCCAGGGAATTACGTTAAGTTGGACGCGCTGTCACCACAAATTTGTCCACTCCCATTTGCCCACAACCCTCAGTTATGGATAACGAAAGCCTGTCGGCATACAGCGAGTACTCAGAAGACTACTGGATGGAGTGGTTTTTGAGCAGCAAAGGCAACGAGTACTTTTGCGACGTTGACTCAGAGTTCATTACAGACCGATTCAACCTGACCGGTCTCGCTGGCGAAGTCGAGAATCTGCAGCAGGTCATTGACATCATCACAGACTCCTTTGACGGTGACCTTAAAGATGAGGAGAGAGAGGCTTTAGAAAGGAATGCACAGCACCTGTACGGGCTGGTGCATGCCAGATATATTCTGACTGCACGGGGTCTTCAGAAGATGCTGGAGAAGTACAGGAACCGCGACTTTGGTCGGTGTCCGCGTGTCCATTGCCACGCACAGCCTCTGCTACCTATGGGCCTGAACGACCTGCCCAGGCAGTCGACCGTGAAGCTGTACTGCCCACGATGCGAAGACCTTTACAACCCGAAATCGCAGCGACACCTGAGCCTGGACGGGGCTTACTTCGGTTCCAGCTTCCCGGCCATGCTGTTCCAAGTCTACCCGCATCTGGTGCCTCAGAAGAGCAAGGAGAGGTTCGTGCCCAAGATATTTGGCTTCAAGATTCACGCAAACGCGAAATTGGCCCGGTGGCAGGACCAGAAGAGATTGGAAATGGAGGACAGGCTGCGGAAGCTGGGCATCAACCCAGGTATCGGTGATGAGGTTAATGAGAGCGAGAAGGGAAGTGAATAAAGAGCATAGTCGTCAGCAGCCGCGGCTGGCAGTGAGCGAGCAAAAAAAATTATTAATAGGCTCGAGATCTTTGCAGTCTTCGACGTCAGACCGCCTATACCTGGCATGCTTGTCTTGCTGCATTACTCGACACTAAATTGACCACCATCTCATCAGATTGATTTGTAGCGTCGCATGGCTATCGACAGTCAATGTTGAGGCATGGCCAACGCTCATCTAAAGTGTTCAACCGACTTCTTACAGCCTCTCAAGCACCTAAAGGGCGACATCCCATACACAGACGCTCACACACCGGACCATATCAGCATCACTTTGGTTTTTGTTTATACGTCACCGGCGCTGGAAGCTGCCAGTCTCAACACTGATACAATAATAGAGCAGGCTGGCAGCGGAGGCTCTCGACTATGCCACCTTCCAAAGCCGACCTCAACTAAGCGCCTAAATTGGGCGAGACCAGGCGCCTATGTAGCATAATACATGTACAACAGACAAAGACCGGGAAGGCTGTAGACGATAAGTCGTGGTGCCAGCTACGTGATTCGCGGTGTGAGTGGCTCCGTGAATTATCCAGAGCTGAGCGGCGATCTAGGCTAGAGGACACCACGAGCTTTGTGCTTAAAATGACCAACATCGGCCCTTGGCCTTCAAACGAATGGAGGCTGGGCACATAAAGTCCAATCGCTGTTCAGCTTCGGTTGGGCGGTGACTGCTCTTGAATCTGTCTCGACACCTCAAGCTTTCAGGCTGTTTGAGCGGTACGTTGTATATTGACCGTCGTTTTGTTCATCATGTATACCCAGCAGGACGAAGAGCCATGGAAGTAAATGCCTGGTCTCGAGTTGTCGCATGATCAAAATTGCAATACGTGGCGCTAACCGCCTCGTCACGCATGATAACAAGCGCATAAACATGCTAGACTCTATTGCTTTGTGGCTTGTCTTTTCAAAGCGCACTTCAACTAACGCATCGCTCGCCAGAATTAATACTAGATGGATCGATGCACTGATAGTGTCAAGCTATTGATAGAAGCAACGCGGTAGACAGATATCGGCAGAAAACATGGTTAGCACGGAACCGCCTAGCTAACGGTTGGTACTGCCTGTTCGTCCAGAGCTGGCTGGCCCTTTCCATGCATGTAAGCTGCTCAATGTCTGATCTGTGCGCCTTGATCAATCGAGGCTAATAAGCCAACCACAAAGCATGTACCACCATAATAGGCTGGTACACAGTTTATTACCACACAGCCCGTAATGCTGATGTGAGCGTATGGGACCCAGGACTCGTGTATACTAATGCTGCAACTGATCAACTCCTCTTGCTCCACAGAAATATCGTGCCATCACAACTCACGCCACTAGAGCCTATCCACATACCATTTGTTATCAAGCACCCGCATATGACCCGCTGCCAAACTGAGCGCTGCTCAGACTAGTCACCCTTTAGGCTCCCATGCACTACCCTGTGTGCTTGCTCTCAGAATTCTCCAGGGTTAGGTCGCGCTGCTCAAATGCCGGTCACCCAACGTGTACCCCAACATGGCCTTACGCGTCGTCTACACCATCTCCACGCATTTCACTGCGTTCACCACTGCGTTATCTTCGCCGCGTAAGTTTTCCCATCTCGATGTAATATTAGCTGAATGTCCCGCCCGTCAAGTGGTTCAGTCACGTGCCGGTTAAACAATGAACCGACGGAAGAATGCTAGTTCCATCTCCGGGCGCTCCCCGCACTTTTGTTGCTATGCACCTAACGGCAGTCTCACGCGATGAGACGCAATAACAGTGCCGTTTGATATGCGAGCGCTTTTTGTGCAGACCGAGATCCCTGTCTACACGGGCCGGTAATCACCTTCCGCATTGGGTGTCGGGGATGGCGTTTTTGAGGCGGGAATATAAATGCTTTGTGTCACCGCAAAGGTTGGTCTCAAGACAGACCCAGGCACTGGCAAGGCCCTTCGAGACCCTGTCTAGCAAGCGTCTCACCACGCGAACTTGCGCCCGAAAGTTCCCCTTTCGGAGCACTACATATCGTGTTTTGACTTGTTTTCAAGTATATGCTTTATTTTCTAGCTTGATGCCAGTGCCATCGTGTCGTATCGTTAGTCATGTAAAACTGTGTGGTCTGGTTTGGGGTTGATCGTGGGCTTCTTACAGAGTAAACTCCTCTCGAATGGTCTCACCAAACAGTTCGATGGCCCGCACCAGCTCGTCCTCTGGAACAGAGGCAAACATTCCTCGGAAGTTGATGTGAGTGCTGCCGCCGGCCTGCTTGATCTCTGGCTGTGGTGGGTTGGTCTGGCCAGTAACAGCGAACCAGTGTCCTGGAATCAACTGCACACCCTTGGCGATGGCAGCCTCGTACAAATAGGACTCCAAGGCAGCACCGTCGCCGGTGAACTTGGGGTGCTTGGTGGCGTCCAGCTTGATCCAGAAGAACATACCGGCAGTTGGTGGTCGGAACTCGCACACGTTTTTTGGAAGAGATCGCTCCAGAGTGGCAACAGCAATGTCTCGCTTGTCGGTGTAGGCCTTTCGCAGACCCATGAGCCAGTCAATGTAGCCGTCCTGGCCCCATCGGTTAAGAGTACCGTAGAGAATGGACTGGGCGAAACCAGATGGGACCTGGTGAGAGGTCTCGGAAATTCGCAGGATTCGCTCAATGAGTCGCTGCTGGGCCACGATCCAGCCGGTTCGAGCTCCTGGCGCCAGAATCTTGGAGAAGGAGTCTAGTCTGATCACTCTTCCGTCAACGTCGAATGCCAGGTAGGATGGGATCAGGCTCTGGATGAACTCTTCGTGGGTGGCCTTCTTGGAGTTCAGCTCGTTTCGCTTCTCGACGTCGCTGGTGTATTCTGGCATCTGCAGGAAGTAGTATGGTTCGTCCTCGACAATAACAAAGTCGTGCTTCTGAGCCAAGGCGTAGACCTTCTGTCGTCGCTCACGGGACAGAGTTGATCCGGTTGGGTTCTGGCCAGTTGGGACAGTGTACAGCAGTTTGGGCTTCTTACCGACCCAGTTGTCGAGCATCTGCTCAAACTTCTCTGGAATGATACCATCGAGATCAACAGGCACGCCGACAATGTTGAGGCCGAGGCCCATGGCACACTCCTGGGCGGCGGAGAAGGCGTACTCTTCGGCCAGGATCGAGTCGCCTCGCTCAGTCAGGGTTCGCAAGACTGTGTCCCATCCCTGCGAGTTGCCGACAGACAAGCAGATGTCCCAGTCCTTGTAGGCGATGTTGTGCACAATTTCAGTGTGCTTAGCGAGGTAGCTCACTAGCTTGGCGTTACCCTGGGACTGGCCGTACTGCAGGGCCTCCTCGAGGAAGATGTCATCCTGGGTAGCGTCAACACCATACTTGGGGACCTGGATAGTGATCTTGTTCTTGGGATCAGCCTCGGAGATGGACGCAGCGACACCATTCACGAACGGGGGCTTAAGAGTCTCAGCGCCAACGTTCTCGAAGGGGAACAGCGCAGGCAGAGGCAGACCACCGCCTAGAGAGATCACGTTGGGGTCGTGGAAGTACTTGTGTGCGACCTTAAGCTTGGAAGGAACCCGGCTCCTGGCCTCCTCAGACAGCAGGTGGCTCAGGTCAAGCGCTAGTGGCTTCTCGTTGACAACCATATTGAATAACGCTTAAGATTAAAGTGAATGAACGCGTCTGATTAGTATTAGTAGCAGCCCAGGTCAGAAAGTTTTGACCCGATAATGTGATATGCAGGAAAGAAAAAATTATGGGGATACCCACCTTATAAGTTTCCTGCTGAGACACCCGGTATCACTTTCCGTTAGGTCTATGGCGAAAAATTCCTAACCCACAGTGCGGCGCTGGTAATTGAGTCAACGTTAAACGGCGCGCTAAGCCCGATATTGCCTGCGATAGCCGATAGAGGGGCCGCAAAGGTCACATTACCCAGATTTTGCCGGCGTGGCTATAAGCGTTTACTGTTACCTATAGCCGGAGAGTGAGCTCGGGCGCCCCGGACAGGCTTGGTGTCGACTTGGCACCCCGCCCTCCGGTCTGAAATTGCTCTTAACTGCTCATAAAACTTGAAATTTCAGTGTTAGGCGACTGTCAATTTGCTCGCGGGTCTGACTGCTGCGATTTACTGATCGCCATTACAGGGATAGCAGCTGTGCACACACTGACATTTAAGCGACTTAGTAAGCGATCAGTCATGTGATGTCTCAGATTGTGCCTGTCCAAGATAAACTTCCGAGATACATGCATATGTATTAGTAAGCCTCGTCAAAGGCTTACATATATATGCTACATGTAAGCTCTCCGTCTCGCTGTCGAGGTTTCCACTGTGAACTTAACGTAGTAGGCGGGATTCAGGTACCACGTGGGACTGCATTGCAGGATAGTATGCTTACGTAAAGCGGCCCGATCAGCTGACAAGTTGAAGGGTTTGTAGATCTTGATACCATGCTACGGGTGGACTAGCGGATGGTAGTCAAAGAACATGCATAAAGATGTGGCCGTTATTAATTTTGACCTCGGGATCCTGTACATGACTGAAGACGGACTCGCACGTCAACGTTTTCGGCAACATCGTAAGCTGTAATTATTAGGTGGTATAAATATCAATAAATAAGTGCCGCAAGCAGCATCTATAGTCGTCGCAGTAGCTGCCGATTGACAGGTTAGCCTAGCCGATCTGGCTGTAGGCCCATAGCCTCACTTTCACTCGGAGTGCTTACCGAATTTTCTGAAATATATCCAGAATGCTCTCCTCTTCGTTCTTCACATCTGAAAACACACTCCAGAACCGTAGAGTCTCGTCTCCCGCTCCAGTTACAATGGTCTTGCCGTCCGGACTCACCGCCAGGTACAACACTCTGTACGTGTGTCCGGTCAGCGTGGCTACTTGCTTCATGCTGGGATACTTCCATAGCATGATTTGATTCTGTGAGTATCCGTGCGTCGAGACAAGCTCGTTGGAGTTCGTGGACCAAGCTAAGTTGCACACTTGACTGCCCGTGTCGATTTCATGAAGAGCTGTACCAGTGAGCGTACACCAGAATCGTATTCTTCGATCAACCGTACCGCCTCCAGAAGCCAGCAGTCCTCGCTGATGAGGACTCCAAGCAATAGCTTTGACTGCAGCAACATGATCAAACCGATACATTGGTTGCTCATCCAAGCCGTTCCATACTAAGAGCTTGTTATCGTTGGATCCACTTGCCAGTTGGTTTTCGTCGACATTCCACCGGAGTCCACAGACTTCCTGGCGATGACCCTGCAGTTTTTTAATGTAGTGATCCGCCATTCGTACATCTCGGTGGAGAATTGTACGATCGCGGCTTCCAGAAGTGAGAATGTGCTCATTCCAGGCCAGAGAGCTTGATCTCAGAGTATGGCCCGACATGGTTCTTATTCGTTTGCACTTTTCGGCATCCCAAATCTGTACCAAGCCGTCGTTTGTTCCCACAGCCAAGTGTGTTCCAGATTTTATCCACGAAACTGATGTGACCTTGTCTGTATCAAGATCGCACAGCTGCTCCACTGATCTGGTCTGAGCATTCCATAGAAAGACTCTGCTTCCCAATCCCACGCCTAGCATATCCTTAGCGCCCCAGTCCACCAGGTTCAGGTAAAAGTCATCAGCCAGCTCAGGTGCGTCGAGGACCTTGTATGGAACTTTATTAATTGCACGAGGCTGCTTTCTGGGCGACAGCAGCAGCCGTTGTGAGTCCATCCTGACTGGGCTTAGCGAGTATATGTCATTCTGTGCATCAAAACCGCCCACACCTATCCGCTTGCTACTGCTTTCATGAATCGCACCCGTTGTATATCGTGACTGGTACCGAAACAGGTTTTTACTTGGCGTGCTAGGCGCCGAACGCGTGGACCTGGTTGGGGTCCGCGGAGGGTTTACTGCTTGCGAGCTGCTTGAGCTCGAGCTTCCACGTGATGGAGGGTCCGGTGGTGCTGCTGTGGGGACTTCTGATCCAAATAGTTCCGCTTTTAACAAAGTGGAAAAGGTTTTGTTTGCCTCAGTGACTAGGTTAGTTCTGACCTTAACCAATTGTAAGAAGCACTGGAAGGGGCGGGCAAATGAACACCAGTGCCGATTGCGTTCGACAAGCAGGATTCGAACCCGGTCGGCGTCTCATCTATTTCCAAAAGACTACCAGAGACCCGAATCGAACCCCGCTTGATCTAGCTGGAGGAGGGCCAAGTTCTCAGCTATAACGTCAAAAACCAGTGAAGTAAACACGAATGATCCGCTGAAGACAAGATCAGTCCAAGCTTGTTTCTTTCGGTCGACGCTCACCGCCCCAAAAGAGCTCCGCTAAGTTACAATCTCCAAACACACAGAAACCAGGCCAACGTGAGTGAAACCAGGTAGGTTCTGCTCCAACTTACTATTCTGCTCCACATCATTCCTCTGCCGCTGCCTGTTTGGAAGCTGGTCTTTCACCAGACTAAACGCCGCTTGAATGTTACCGCTTCGAGTAGGAATATACCGGTCGGCATAGATCACACGGTTCCGCTTAGGCGACTTGGTGATCTCCTTATCGCTGAACGGGTCATGATCATTCATTCCGTGTCCTGTTGTGATGCAGGGTGCGTGCGCTGTGCGTATACGCTCTGTGGCTTGTATTCGGCGCTCTTGACTGTTGACGTATGATTGATCGCAGAGGATATTCAGCGCTTAATCGGGACTGACAGCGGTATCTCTTAGCGCTCTGCCGACAGACTATATTATAAATTAGTGGGACGTTTGTGACGTTGTGTGGGTAAGGTCAGGTATAAAAGAAAACTCCCAACTCATCTCTCCCTCCTCCGCATCACGACTTGGATCTGTTGCATACACGATGAGCCAAACCACAGCAACTACCATGAAGGCCTGTTCAACTGTCTTTAGCATTGTAATTATTCCCACAGACTATGGCATAGCTGCTACATTGCAATTGGCTGTTGTTGTCTAGCCGCGGCGCCTAGTTCCGTTTCACAGCGCTTGTCGTCAGCCGTGCGATCTAGGTCCTACAAGCACCTGGCGCTTGCACAGCAAACGTCTCGACTGAGAAGAACTAGCCAAAGGAGAAAAATCGCCGGTCTAGTTGAGCGTGCCTTTGTCGCTCGTGATCAAGCTCACCTGCTTCTCGTCATTCCATTGACGCCGCAAACAAACCTACTGAACAGTTAGCTGCTCACATAGCTTCTGAGACACCCATCGCGAGCTAACATAGGCCTCTCCGGAGCAAATGCGACGACGAAAGATTGTCAAGAAAGGATTCCAATTGTGTCTTATGGTCTGCGGTCATAGTGGATCTGGAAAGTCTACCTTTGTCAATACCCTCTGCGATGGCCATGTTTTCCCAGTTGACCAGCCGATTCTCGCCACTAAGGAAATGGATATCAGGACACATCGAGTTGATCTCGGTGAGAACGACGGAACAACAATTAGTCTAACTGTTGTTGATACCCCTGGATTTGGCGACAACATAAACAATAATGATTGCTGCGACAAAATTGTCAAATACATTGAACGGCAGTTTGATGAGATCTTAGCCGAGGAGTCTCGAGTCAAGCGAAACCCTAAATTTCGAGACAACCGAGTGCACGCCGCCTTGTATTTTATTGCGCCCACTGGTCACGGTTTGAGGGAGCTGGATGTGGATCTGATGACCGCTCTGAGCGCTCGAGTCAATGTTATTCCGGTGATTGCAAAGGCCGACACGTTGACAGCTGCGGAACTGAGACAAAACAAAAAAGCAATCATGGAGGACATTCGATTCTTCAAGATTCCCATCTATTATTTCCCATGTGATTCTGATGACGACGAGAGCGTGGAGGAGTGTATGGCGCTGCGAGAACTCGTACCATTTACCATTGTCGGTAGCAACAACTTGTACAAGATGGATGGCGATTTTGTGCGGGGCCGAGAGTACCCTTGGGGGATGGTCAAGGTCGAGGATCCAGACCACTCTGACTTTGTTGCGTTGCGATCAGTCCTCTTCGGTTCTCATCTTCAGGAACTCCGAGATCTGACCCATGATGTTCTCTATGAGAAGTACCGAACCGAAAAGCTGTCCGAGTCGAAGGACGACGCTTACTCGTGAGTAGCTCATCAATCAGATGGCGAACCTAACTTAGAACCGAGAACAGCACGCCCAGGGAACTCCATATCCCATCGACCATGCCTGGAATCACCCACAGCCTGTACAAAGAGCAACAGAGGCTCAAGGAAATTGAGGAAGCAGTGCAGAGGGAGATTGAGGAGAAGCGAAACGAGCTGCTCATGAGGGAGGCTCAGTTGCGAGATATTGAAGCCAGACTGAGCATCACCCAGAGGACTAGGACCACGCTGGAGTCCAGCGATGATTCGTGTGGAAGTGGAGTGTCGGGAGCCAGCGACGACAGAAGGAAGGTGTCTGAGATGCTGTGATTTCGTACCAGTGCTATGGCTCGGTACGATTCTGGCTACAGATTCCTGGCACTGGCCTGCGGAAAGCCGTCCCGGCTTACAATCTCATGAAAATTTCGATATCAATTGTGCAATATCAGCAATAATTTTCCAATGTCTCAGAAAGTCGATGCCAGAAATAATCACCCCTGGCCGGAGATAAGAGCAATCGGCGTTAGAGATACCACGTGATTCACAGGCCCTTCAGAAAATCCACAAACGCTGGATACCCGATATGTATGCTATGTATTAAGCTAACCATGCTTTCAGTTACCATGGTGTTGGCACATGGGCCAGAAAACACCCGGGCGCAAGAAAAATACCCTTGTACCGTTGTAGTGGTTGTTGGGGTTTGGCGAAGCATGTGCAAAGGAAATGAATATTTTTCTAGCAGTGCGGCTGAGAACTTTTCCAGAGTGCGTAGAATCTATGGGGTCTATACAAAGCCCAGATGGCATTTGTGTATGGTGACATGATTTGAGAGTAGATGCAGCTTATAGGAAACCCATGGCCAGTTTGACCTCACGAATGGTCTTTTCTGCCGATTTTCGAGCAACCTCAGCACCGTCTGTGGTAATCTGTTCAAGGTATGCTGGGTCGGCAGCCAGTTTGAGGTATTCCTGTCTAATAGGCTCGACTTTGTCAATAATGATTTCGGCAATTGCCTCTTTGAACTTTCGGTGGTCTTTACAGTGAGAGAAATGCGATACTGCCGAAGCAGCGTCGGTCTCCAGGATTCCGGATGCGATCATGAGAAGATTGGACACACCTGGCCTGTTTTCCTGGTCAAACGTAATAGGGCCCTGAACGGAGTCAGTGACGGCCTTCTTGATCTTTGCTCGAATCGTATCAGGCTCATCAGTGAGGTAGACACAGCCGTTCTGATCCGGATCGGACTTGGACATCTTCTTGGAGGTGTCCCGTAGTGAGAGGATCTTTTTAAACGGGGCAAGCAATGTTCGCGGAGTTGAGAGAACCTGTCCGTAACGCTTGTTGAAGGTCTCTGAAATGTGTCGAGTGAGTTCGAGATGCTGAGTCTGGTCGTCTCCAACTGGGACGAGGGTGGCTTTGTGGATTAGAATGTCGGCGGCCTGAAGAACAGGGTATGAAAAGAGACCGAGATGCAGTGAAGAGAGGAGGTTTTCATCATTAATAGAAGCGGTTGCGTTGAGGTTGGATTTGGACTTCCACTGGACCATTCGATTGAGGTAGCCCATACCCGTCAGACAGCCCAACATCCATGCTAACTCAGCATGCTGCGGTACAGCTGACTGGTGGTAAATTGTACATTTGCTTGGGTCGACCCCAGAAGCAAGCATACTGGCGACCGCCTCAGTCCGCCACGCCCGCAACTGTTTCGGGTCTTTGGGGACGGTGATGGCGTGCAGGTCTGCGGTCGCATACAAGATTCGAGCAGGGGTATTAGCTATATCGACCCAGGGTTTGACTGCGCCTAGGTAGTTGCCCAAGTGGAACACCCCTGTCGGCTGAATGGCTGAGAAAACTGTCTCCTTGGAGGTGCCAGCGAGGGAGGCTAGGTCCGCCAGCTCAACGACGGTTCTGAGAGATCGGGACATGATGTATCAACTCCAAGTGGCAATGCGACTCGTGAAAATCAATTGTACGCGCGAAGATACGCGCTAGATTCAAATTCTAGTTCTATAAACTCCACAGTGCAGGCCAGCTTGAGGTAGCTTGGGTGAAAATTCAGGTTAGCGATGCGGCGTACCCTAGCCCCGGCCGGCCCGGAACATTAACCAGGTTACCAATTTTCGGCTATATTTCTACATTAAACATTTTGCCGATTCTAATAATACATTATGCACATCTCATCGCAGCAATGGTGCGAGCTCCGACGTCGCGACAGGGATTGAACGCGGCAGAAGTGTACGTGTGCCGTGTTCAAGGCTACTGATACGATCAGTGCGTGATAGCGTGCTGATGGCATAAATTATGCTCTCACACGTGTGTGAGAAGTCTGTAGGTGGGATTGCCCCACGGCAAAGAGCAACCAAATTGTGCGTGTTTTGCACTCTGCCTCGAGACCCCTGTGAAAACTTTTTCCGTCCCATTCGGGCAATACATCGCCAATCGTATTTTAATGCAGCGAGCCAGCGATAAAACGCAAGGTACAAGCATTTCCTGCGCATTTAACGGTGTGCAAGAAGAAGCGCCAGAATAAGCTGGCAGCGGAAAGCGAGTCCCTTGTTCGCGAGTGGGTTGGCGTGCATGTAGCGGTATAGTAAGATGAATGCTATAGAGTTTCATCAATGAGGCACAAAGCAATCGCGTGAGCGCTGTATGAGGCCTCAATTATAAGAGAGTATGAGGCATTGCAAGTCTGTAGCGGTAGTTGAAGTTTCAGAATTTCAACCCTTAATACCCCTGAAGCAAAATTTCAAGCCTATAGCATCACTGCAGTACATTGAGCCCAAGGGCATTGGCCTGTAAAGGTGTGATTAGTTGATCGTAAAACTTTTTTGTTGAGACGCTACTACGGTAACGAGTCGACCCTGATAATTCGATGACGCGCCCGACTGCATCCCCATCGCTGCATGGAGACCCTTGTTGATTTCACACAGAACGCCAGCCAACATGTTACGCCTCAGCACGCTAGCCGGTAATGACCCTTGCGTGTGACGACGCACTGCAGCTTACAAAGAGGTGCGTCGAGCGTCGCGATGGACAAGGAATATCGCCAGCCAAAAGTAACTTTTGCAGCGCTTAAATATCCCAGCTTTTCCATCCCTCATCGCCCCTACCCCGGTCCCTCCGAGCTCCGTCAAAGTCTTGTCTCCGTTACCAGATTGACATTTCGATTCGATCGTCGATCTTCCACTACTGCGGATAGGTACCTCGCCGAGTCAGACGCACTAGCTATATAAGGCTAGCTCGGCCTCACCCTCAACCATTCAATCACTTTCAATACACAATCACACGATCACACTCAATCACACGATCGCAATCAATTACTTGGACACCTACAGCATTGCTTCAACTGGCTATTCCACCGATTTGTCTCATCTCCTGATTGTCTTATAAAGCCGGTCTCGCTGTGAAACCGCATCGCTATTTATTTATTCATACCCACCCTTCTCACGACAAAATGCGACTCAGATACGCCCTCCAAGTCGGCCAGCAGCCCGAACGAGTGCGAATGTGTGGGTTCGGCGACAAGGACCGGCGCCAGATCTCGCCGCCCCCGTGCGTAAGACTGCGGGTGTACGACTACCACACTGGCGTCGAGATTCACGACATTAGCCACCTCGATGTGTCCCACTTTTCGCTACACGCCGACCTGTTCACCGCCGACGAAAGAGTCAATGCCACCCTCGTCATGCCCAATGATCCCTACTCCCGGGGAGTCCCGGTCAAGAACCTGGTGGGTAGCCTAGTCTCGCCCGCCTATAAGCTTATGGACCTCAGCGATCAGTACGGCATCTGGTTCGTGTTCCAGGATCTCTCAGTTCGGACGGAGGGAGAGTTCAAGCTGCGGTTCTCCTTCGTCAACCTCGCAGACTCCTATTACCACGGCCACTCACAGGTTCTTGCGCAGACCTATTCGCGGCCATTCAAGAGCTACAGCCCTAAACGGTTCCCGGGCGTGGTTGAGTCGACGGCACTGAGCAGGAGATTCGTCGCCCAAGGAGTAAAGATCGCGGTCAGGCGGAGATAGCACCGCCAATGAGTTACGAAACCAAAAGCATTACGCACAAAAGCCTACGGCACAGCATGGACCAAATAGACAAAATGTACATTAACGAGACATTCCTCGCACCCGTACTCCACCCTGTCTTTAGTTTGTGGAAGCACCATCGATGCAACGATCAACGCGCCTAAAAAATACTCCTTGTCATGCACGATCTCAATTCATTTCACTGCAGCGAGATCTGAGATCTGTAAATCGTAACCGCACAGGTGTTGGTCACCCACAGGTGTTGGTCACCCACACACTCTGAATGACAAACTCAACGCGTTATCACCGACAGGGTTTACCGTTCGGAAATGCAGGAGAAATATTACTATAACCTCTTTTGGCTATCGCAGGATCTCCGGGGTAAATGGGATTAGGTGGGTTTCTGTTTCAAGTAATCATCTCTCCCGGGTAATAGATCAGCTTCAGGAATGAAGTCGAATTGTTCTTCACAAGCTTCTGCTTTTTACCGCTTTAAATTCACCAAAACGCGCATGCAGGTCTCAAAATAAACGGTCTTTGCTTGAACCCCGTATTACGCGTCCAGTCAATTTGAGGTAATTACTATATACAGGCCCGGTACCCCGCCAACCCCTCGCTTCGCTCGCCGGTTTGCTAAGCCTCCATTCTACAAACATTGTCCCTTGTCCAGCCTTTATCGCCCAGCAGCCCCGCAATTGGCGCTTTGTTGGCTGCGCCCCGGTCGCCGCTGATGTACCTGACGTAACCCTCAGGGCCACAGACCACTGCCAAACAGGGACCTCCGACGGGATCGCCGCGTCGACGACGCTCGGCTTCTTGTTCCAGCACAGATCTGTATTTTGTCGAGGAGGGCGCGGCCGTGGGCTTGAGTTCCTGGATTTCTGGCGCCGGTTCGGTTTTCTCCGAACTCCTTAGTTCTTGCATCATCTGCTGAATTTTGGCTTCTCGGACCTCGTCTTTAGTCAGGCCTTTGAGGTCATTGTTTGCCTGTTTGTAAGGCCTCTCCACAGGCGTGGGAATGTCATCCTTACCCACGAATTTGCCCTGCTGGTCCACGAAATAATGAAACCTGGCCCGGCCGGCCTTCTCCAGAAACAGCATGAATCGCTTCAGAGGGATCTCGCTCTCGTTCCTGACCGAATAGAAGACGTCCACATTACCTCGAGGTGGGTTCGGCGACAACAAACACTGCAAAACAGGCGCTATACCGGTTCCACCAGCGAAAAATGCAATGTTGTCGGGCAAGGGCACACCCTCAGGTACGCTCTGCACCTTCCCATCAACAACGTACTCCTTCTCCGCGGCCATTCGGCTAGGAAGGTCCTCCATGGGCTGTCGTGGAGGGAACATACTGTCGGCGGGTGTGTATGGGAACGTGTAGCCCGTAAAGGGACCCCTTAACTCAACCTCGGAGCCTAGAGGCAATTCGCTCAAGTACCGACTGACCTCGCCATCGTGATACCTCTTCAGCAGAATAACCATCCTTCCTTCATCTTCGCTGTCTCCCATCATCCTCATAAGGGCTTTGTTCCCGCTTTCCCGGTCCAGATACTGCATGTAGCTCAAAGGCAGAGGCGTGTACCGTCTCACCACCTGGATCTGCGGCTGCTTGATCTCGACACTCCATAACCTTCGCCCGTTCCACACAGATCCCTTCTGTCTAAGAATCTTCTTAAAGGTATCGAACTTTGGCGAAAGCTCGATCAAGCACACATCGTCGTTCAGCTGCTCTTTGTACGTCAGCTTGAAGGTGGTGAAGTGATCTACGCCCAGATGCGTATCCTCGTCTCCAGAGTCAGATATGAAGTACTTGTATGCGTACAGAGCCCACGCCAGGCCTGCTATACCGGCTAGGACGGGAATGTGTCGCTTGAACGGGCTCGACTCGGGTGGAGTGAACTTAACCTCGGGCTTTGGTGGGTATTCGTATGTCACTCGCTGGAACTGCGTCGGGGGGACATATTCGTTCTTTTGAAGCTCGTTCCGGCTCTTTTCGGGTAGATCAGAGTAGCGTCGCTTAAGTGCTCTCGGTCTTATGCTTCTGATGGCATTGAACCGGGCGAGTCTAGCTGGCCCGAGCATCGATGTGGTGAGTTTTTCAGCCTGACCCGAAAGTCAAAATCATCACGTGATGGAACCAAAACGGGCCTGGTGCGTGCGGCGTGCCCTCGCCCTGGTGAATCGGAGTCAATTCAACCTCAGACTAGCTCGCTAAGCGCATACAAAATACAATGGTGACCAAGCGACACACGTTGAGTGGGCATAAGGGACGGATCTGGGAAGTGGCAGTTCACCCAGTGTTGCCCCTGATTGCCACGTGCTCTAGCGATAAGACAGCCAGAATATACAACTTTCAAGGCAAAGAGCTTGGGCTGTTAGAGGACGGACACAAAAGATCGGTGCGCAGCGTGGCCTGGAAACCCAGCGGTGATTCGCCATCGCTGGCACTGGGCAGCTTCGATGCAACAGTGAGCATCTGGGGCCGAGATGAATCGGAAGGAGATGAGTGGTCGTTCCTTGCCACTATTGAAGGTCACGAGAATGAAGTTAAGAGAGTAGCCTGGTCATGTGATGGCTACTTCCTAGCCACATGTTCACGTGACAAGAGTATATGGGTCTGGGAGGCTGATGATGCCAACGAAGAGTTTGAGTGTCTAAGTGTGCTGCAGGATCACTCTCAGGACGTGAAGCACGTGGTATGGCATCCAACGGAGACATTATTCGCCTCAGCTTCTTACGACGATACGATTAGGCTATGGAGAGAAGATGACGACGATTGGGCGTGCGTGGCTGACCTGAACGGCCACGAGGGAACGGTTTGGGGCTGTGATTTTGAACAGACGTCTAACAAGACCGCCCGTCTTGTCTCGTGTTCTGATGACTTGAAATGCATTATATGGAAGAGAGTCGGCAGTACAGGTGGAGTTGATCCTAAGGCGCTTCCTTCCACGTTCAGGCACGATCAGCTAAGCGAAGAATGGGTGAAGGAAGGAGAGCTTCCTAAGGCGCATTCAAGGACGGTGTACTCAGTTGCCTGGAGCAAGAGCGGGCGGATCGCGTCTGTTGCCGCCGACGGAAAACTAGTGGTTTACGTCTGTGACGGTGAATGGAAGATTGAGAGTGAGGTGGAGACAGCTCATGGCATCCACGAGGTGAACTGCGTCAAGTGGGCGTACGAGGACGGCAAGGAATTGCTGGTGACGGGCGGTGATGATGGGTTGGTTCACGTGTGGGACATTTAACCTTGAGATTTCGGCAGACTTGGATAGTACACAAGACGAGGTCTCTGAACCTCTCACTTCATTAGGGTCTCGTTAGTCATATATATGATGCATAAATATATTGCGTGCGCGAAACGATGGCTAGTCGTCCAAGCAGATTGGAATCACAAACATCGCTTCTAAGTTTTCACCACGCACTGGTTCCACCGTAGCCACGTCCACATCCTCTTCCTCGTCATCTTGCTGCCTCTTGCTCTCGTTCTCGTCAACAATATCAAACTCATCCTCTCGCTCGTGGTACTCCTCATTTTCCTCCAGCTCGACAAAATCCGGTGCCAAAGCACTCCATTTCTGAGGCATTGAATGTGTCCACAGGTAAATGTTGCCTGAGTCTAGTCCTGTTGCCGAAACTGCAGGTTTCGTGGGATGGAAGTCCACGTCAACTAATTCTTCCTTTGGGCCTTCGTAAATCTTGACCAGGGACCCCATTGTCGTCTCCCACATGTAGATATCGTGAGAATTTTCATAGGTCGTGGCGAGGACATATTCACCGCTGGGACTTAACGCAGCAGAGTTCCACTGCAACCTGTTCACCACGTCTTGAAACTTGTGAACAATCTCAATCTCAGAATCTGCTCCCAGTCGCAAAACTCGAATGATTCTGTCAGAGCACACAGCAGCAAGAATTCGACCATTGGCACCAAATTTGAGCTGTTTGATGTTGGAGTTTGTGATTCGCAGCGAGTGCACGATTTCAAAGTCTTTGATTACGTGTATCAGGCCCTTGTTTGTAGCGGTAAGAATACACTCACCAGTTTTATTGAATATTGTCACAAGCGTCAGATGCTTGCCTGCTTTCTTCTTGCCATTGTCGTCTGTCAGCTCTGATGTCGGTATCATCTTGATTTCACCAGTTTCAAGGTTGACATACCGTGGAGTCTCCTCATACAAAGATGCGACGAATATGCGATGGTTGGTTGGATGCATTGAGGCTCCCCAGACCGGCGCATCGAATTGGGTCGTTTCATGAGTGTCCGTCTTTAGATCCCATAGAATACACTTCCAGTCACGTGATGCTGTAAGTATGTACCTTCCGTCGTGTGACCAGCAGATAGACTGGATAGGCATTGTGTGCCCTTTGAGAGTTTTGATGACGCCATATGTATCGTAGTCGTAGATGACGACGATGCCGTCCACTAGTCCAGATGCCAGGTAGTCGCCTTTACGGCTAAATTTGATGCAAACACTTTGACCATAGCCTAAGTTAGTGAGCGAGCGAGGTAAGTCAGGTGGGCCGGATCGCTATACAAGTTCACGTCCTTATATCCGGATCACGTGTTGCTTCTAGCCAATACCAATGACTTTTCGTACTCACTTAAAGAATCTGTCAGACCCTCTGGATACTCCTGTGCCAGAGCGAAGGGGTCGAGTAAAGACAGGTTCATGCTATCGTGAGAGCGCGCGTCGAGTTGGCGATATGAACCTGCGCCGCACTGAAAAATCCAATTTTTTTATCAAACACAACCACCTTAGAAGATGGGCGACAAAGATAAGAAGAAACCTGTGACACAGGATCCACGATTCGCCAAGGTTCACAATGATCCGAGGTTCAACATCCCCAAGAAGAAGCAGATCCGTGGCGATATAGACTCGCGGTTTAAAAAGGCGATAAAGAAGGATAAGGGCTTTCACGACGAGGTCAGCGTTGATAAGTACGGTAGAAAGATTCAGAAGGACAGCACTCAGCGAGAGCTGAGAAAGTATTATAATTTGGATGAAGAGGATTCTGGTGAGGAGAAGTCGGGCAGCGAATCTGGCGAGGACAAATCTGGATCTGAATCTGAATCTGAATCTGAAAGCGAAGAGGAAGGAGGTGAGATTATCGACAGGGCAAGAGGCAAGGGCATTTCAGAAGAAAGCTCGTCAGAATCCGAGAGCGACTCTGATTCTGACAGTGAGTCTGAGATTGAGGAAGAGGAGGAGGTTTTAGTTGAGAAGGGTGACGTTCAGTATGGCGAAGAGACATCGCGGTTCGCTGTGGTGAACCTTGACTGGGATAACGTCAAGGCAGTCGATTTGCTGGTGACTTTTTCGTCCTTCAGTTCCTCAGTTAGTGGACGAGTTGAGAGCATTGCAATTTACCCGAGCGAGTACGGCAAGGAGAAACTGGCAGAGGAGGAGATGAATGGACCTAGCAGGGAATTTTTCAAAGAGGAGAAGGAACGAAAGAAGAGCAGAAAGAGCAAGAAGAAGCAGGAAGAGGAGGAAGAGATCAATGAAAAGACTATTATTCAGGCTGACGACGGCGAGGACGTGGACAGCAGCATTCTCAGAAAGTACCAGCTGCAGAGGTTACGATACTACTACGCTGTGGTGACTTGCGACTCCTTGAACACTGCCAAACACATTTACGACATGTGCGATGGTACTGAGTTTGAAGCCACTGCTAACTTTTTTGATTTGCGATATATTCCTGACGATATGACGTTTGATGACGAGCCAAAGGATCAGTGCGACAAGATTCCGGCGAATTACAGGCCAAACAACTTTGTGACCGACGCTCTGCAGCATTCCAAGGTTAAACTCACATGGGACTCTATTCCCAACGAGAGAATCCAAGTGGCTACCCGGGCCTTCTCACAGAAGGAAATCGACGACATGGACTTCAAGACCTATCTGGCCAGCGACAGTGAAAGCGAGGACGAGGAGATGCGGGCCAAGTACAAGGCCCTGGTCGGCGGAGTCCTAGACAAGAAGGAGGAAGAGGTTGATATGGAAATCACATTCACGCCAGGCCTCAATGATAAAGAAGGAAGCGATAGCGATCTCGAAAATGAAACCACCAAAGAAAAGTACGTTCGAAAGGAAAAGGAGCGAAAGAAGAAGCGAATGGACAAACTCAAGGCCAAAAAAGAAGAGGAGCGTACTGTTGAAGACAAGCGAGAGGAGGCGAAGAAGGCTGAGCTGGAGCTGCTGGCTATGGATGATGATCTTCTCGCCAACAAGAGGAGCAAGCCAGAAGGAAAGAAAAGCAAAAAGGGCCGAAAGCACGACGCAGAGGAGGCTGACGCCGTGGCTATCGAGGCGAACGTCAAGGACTCGCGATTCCAGGATCTGTACGAGGACCCAGAGTTTGCAATCGACACGACCGTTCCCCAGTACAAAAAGACTAAAGCCATGGACAAGATTATGGATGAGCGAAGGAAGCGTACCCAGAAACACGGCATCAACCACGCGCCGGTCGAGAAGAAAAATAAGCGAAAGGCTGTGGCGCCGGCTGGTGACGATGTGGATGCTCTGGTGGTCAAGCTGAAGGCCAAGAAGTCCAAAAAGTAGTTGAGAGATAGAGCGCATTGAGAATTTGACCCCGCCGTATCTGTCACCTGAGTAAGCTTAAGCTTAAGGCTTGTTGGACTGTGGACTGTTTAAATTATTCGACGCAGAGGCGTCACTCTTATCAATGGCTCCGGCGTACGGGTGTAACAATGAAAAGAATCAAGGTGGTTACTATTTCCGGAGGCGAAAACGCGCCATGACTTTTGCAAATAGGCTGATGACAGTAAGCAGCTAGGCGCGGTACTGAAATTCTTTAGCGGCGGTGAAAGACTTTGACAGGATAAAAATAGTGAGGCAGGAAGAGGAGATCCCACACCGCAAAAATAGGAGGAAAGAATTGCTGAATCGAGCGGAACCCGCGTCGATCTGAACTTCCGGCCCCTCAGGCCGTTGATATTTCCATCTACTTGGGCTAGAGTAATGGTGATCAATCAATAAACTCCAATGGTATGCACTGGTGTATCATTTCCGTGGATAGATCTACCCTAGCTAATTTATGAAAATCAACTTAATTGAAGATGAAACGATTAGAGTGCGACAGTGATGAAGATGGCAGAGACGAAAAGCCTACAGCTAGTGCCTACCGTGTGGCCAATACTCGAACCTCACGTCTAGGTTATTGGTCCACCAACCGCTAGCCCACAAAGTGTGGTTACCCACTTTTTTTCTCCAGAAATCGTTTGGCAGCAGACAGTACGTGGCTTTACGAGGCTATTATGACTTTTGTAAAGTACATCCCATGGGCAAAGGGTTCCGAGTCGACGCTCACCTAGCTGTCAGTGGCGGATTGGGTCTTGGATTCTGCGGTTCGGTTGTTATCTGACCGCCCTGACAGTTGATGGGTCCTACTTTTGTCTTCTCCGACTCTAAGCCAACTAACGGTTGACTAAGCTTTATATGCATCCAGCGTAAGAAATTACATTGTATCCTTCCATCGTTGGTCGGGTCTGTTGAGGGCATTGGGTGATGGGACTACAGTGGTTTTTGGGAACAGTAGCACCTGCAGGGCATGGTCACCTACCACATTCGTCCACAACACCTTGCGCTACTGAAATTGGGAACTGCCAACACATCACATACCACAATGAAGGCTACGCTAGTGCTGTTTGCCTTTCTGGTGAATGCCGTCTCAGCGCTTCACTTCTACCTGGGCGGAGACTCCAATCACAAATGTTTCTACCAGGATTTCACTGAGGGCACCGTTTTTGCCGCCAAACACAGCGCCTGGGAATTGGAGGAGCGAACAAACAACTGGATTCGATCAGACACTCTTCAGATTCAGGTCACCATTGAGGAAACTTTCGACAACTTCCACCGTGTTCTTATCCAGAAGATGAACGCCAAGGGTGACTTCATCTTCACTGCTCAGGATAGCGGTCAGCACAAGGTTTGTTACCGAGCTCTCAGCGGAGGCTGGTTCCACAATGCTAAGGTCAAGATGGATATTGATTTCATTGTTGGTGACGCCAGCCACATGGACAGCAAAAACGAGGAGAAGCTCAACTACATCACTGAGCGTGTTCGAAGCATCAACAACAGACTGGTTTCCATTCGACGAGAGCAGCTGCTGATGAGGGAGCGAGAGGCAACCTTCCGAGACCAGTCTGAGAGCACAAACGCACGAGTCGTACGATGGACTTTTATTCAGCTGTTTGTGCTGGGTCTGACTTGCGCATGGCAGTTGAACCACTTGAGGAGTTTCTTCATGAAGCAGAAGCTGGTATAATCCCGAGCTCGTATCCAGGCGGAGCGCAGCAAGACTATCAATATGTTTGAATTAAGCGAGGCTATAAGCTGAGCAATCAACCAATTGAGCCTTGTACGACCTTCAGAACCTTTGACTAACTATGCAGGATACGGTTACACTAGGCTTAGATGTAGCTACAAAAGAACTCCAACAAGGTGCCATATATTAGAGGCGTAGATAAAGTCGGAGCTGCCTTATTAAGTGTAAAAGACTGTACAGGAACAAAGTTAATAAATAAATGGGTTGATGAGAAACTTCTCATGAACTAGGTGGACAAGTTCTCAATTCGAATGAGTCCATTACTCAAGCCTGCCGCATACCAACCAGATAGCGACACCTTCCTGTTCCAGTCAACAGCCGTGATGGCACCCTGAGCCGGAAAAATCGTCTGCTGCTCAATGACCTGGTGCTTGGGAATCTCAAGAGACTTGAACAGGTCCACAAACCGATACTTGTTTTCCTTCTCACTGTACTCGCACTGCCACAGCAGACCTTGCCGGTACAGGATGTTTGTGTTTCGTCGCGTGACTGTGGTTCGCCGTATGACATTTCCGATTCTCAACGAGCCCTCTGCTCCTCCGGAGAGCAAAAACGGGTGGAATAGCGATGCAGAAGCAGACATGACAGTTCCGTCGTGCTGTGTGACGTTAGTTCCTGCCTGGATGATGTTGAGTTTTCGGATAGGGAGCAACTTGCAGCTGAACGAATCTTCTAGTGCCACAAACGAGCATAGTTGGTGGCAGTATGCTGCGAACGATGAGTAACTCTTTGATCTGCACGAAACGCTTATCGACCTTTTCAGGTCACGTACGTCAAAAATTCTGTTGAAACCGTCGATAGATGCGGTGAAGACAAAATTCTGATTGTCGGGGAAGCCTGTGCTGATTGCAGAAATGATTGAGTCGTGCACCGGCGTGAGGTATGAAGGAGTAGTCATCTCGTCAGAAACATCAAATTCTGCAATAAAACCATCACTCGTGCCGACGACAATGACGTCAGCCGACCGCCATGCTAGGCACGTCGCTTTGCACGACTCCAGACTGTATTCCCGCAATGGCTTCTGGACCCGGTAATACACATCGTTGCCGTCTAAAGGCACATCGAAAAGTCGAATCTTTCCATCCTGGAAGCAGGCCGCCAAAATTGGCTTTCCGTTCGACGGTCGCCATTGCAGACTGAATGGCTTGCCGTAGTACGTGCACAGTGTGATTGCCAGTTTGATACCACTCTCGCCCATCCTGTAAATGTGAATCATTGAGGGAGTCGTTGTTTCTGAAAACACCGCTATTGATGCGTCAGTGATGTTGTATGCACCGTCGACACCTCCATTCCACACACCAACAGCTAGGTACTGATCAGTCTCTTGGTTCGGAGCCCATTGGAGAGAAGTCACAAATCCACCAGCATTTAAAACCGCACCAGCACTAAGACCTGAACCGGGCCTTAACTCCACACTTTGATGCGTCTCCAGAAACACCTCAGTGGTGCTAGTACTGGGCTGGACACTCAATGGCTCTCGCCTGATGACGTCAAACTCCAATCTCTCGAGTTCCTGCTCGGCAATGATCTCCGAAGCAGCATTCATTGCATTCTCCAGATCAACGTGTGTAGACAACAGCGATGCGTCTGGCGCAAACACCTGTCCACCCCACTTGTTCCGCTCTTCAACGGCGTTTACCAGTCTCTTTTCATTGAAGCCATGAAACGAAATAAATCTGTCTTTGAGAGATTCTGTCCGCGAGGGCTTTGATGGGGTCGGGGCGGGACTATTACTTCCCTGAAGAACTGCTCGGTTAATGCCGGTGGACCGTCGGACGCTTCCAGTCAGATTGATCTTTTGTGCCTTTTGCCGAGGCGGAGGAGTAACGTCCTCTTCCTCCTCAGGCTCATCGTCATCCTCTTCTTCTTCTGCAACCAGATCAGACATTTGGCCATCACTTTCCTGCGGCTCATTCTCGTCAGGCGCGCGAAACTCATCGGAGTCCGACTCGTACTTGGACTCTTCAATTACCGCGTCATCGTCGGAGAGACCCTCGATTTTGCCGATTTTCGAATAGTCGATTTTGGCCTTAGCACGCTGAGACCGACGGCGGGACATTTTGGCGATAAGAAATTGTGTGACAGAATATATTGGGAGAAGGGGTCACGTGAAACAACAACAAAAAATGAACACAAGAGAAAAGTGGGTAACCATTTCCCGCTGATGAGTCTAATTTGTAGTAAGCTGAGCACGTGAGCTACGTTGAGAGCTTTTGAGAGTAGTATCTTACTGAGTGCATGGCGTCATATACACGTCGGCTGTAAGCAGCGCGCATAGAACAATCGATGTTTAGGTCATCATAATCACGGCAGCATTCTTGGCTTTCACCTAACATTCGAATAGTATACATAAACACTGGCCAAATGATATCTCTTCATACCGTGGCATCTGCTGTTGAAGGTGAAGTTCCTGCCGCACGAATATGCGGCGGCTGCCTAAGATGCCGATACAGTTGGGAGGTATCACATCAACCGATAACACGAACAGACCAGACCAGTATTCTTCGACATTGCGATTGCCCGACAGCGTTGACATTTAACAGGAAACGAGAGAATCCGATCACGTGAGATACTGTGCCACAGACCGTACGCTATGAAATGGACGAGGCGGAGCCTATGAAAGAAGTCCAGCCGATAGAGGAGGTCCAGCCGGAAGGGGCGTCAGATGAAGAAGTCAAAGAAGTACACACGGCATTGCCAACCTTCTTTGTCACGAAGCCCACAGACGATGCGGAAAACGATGATTCTGTAGTTCACAATCAAGAGCTGGGTGACTTGAGCTTCAATGAATCCGTGCTTAGCGTCAGCAGCATCAACAACAGCGTCAACGAGTCTGTCAACAGTACTGATGACTCCACGGGCAAAGTGTTTTCGATTGACACGAGGTTTAAGACACGCCTGGGGTCTCTAGGAAGGAAGGTACACGTTAGGAAGGCATCGACGAACATTGACGACATATTCAGTGGCCTGGATTTATCTACGCCGTGGGAGGCAATTAGGTGGACCAAGCTGCGTAAGCTTTCTAACCAGCTGTACGCGGAAATGGCAATGGCAAAATACGGAAGTCCGACAGTGGTTGTTGTGGGTAGTATTATTGCAGTGGGAACAGCAAGAGGCATGGTTTTAGTGTTTGACTATCACCAGAATCTGAAATCAGTACTCAAAACGAAAGCAGAAGGTCAGGTTACTAGTTTGGCCATATGTGCCGATCAAACCCACGTGGCTGCCGGTTACAGCAGTGGCCATATTCTTGTCTGGGATGTTAATCGTCCCTCCAGCACGCTTCATATACCCCCAATTGGCTCAATTAGCACACAGGATGGACATCTTGGCTGTGCGATTGTACACTTGGGGTTTTTAGGCAAGCGGCGAAGTGCACTAGTCTCTGGAGACGTCACAGGCATGGCATTTTCACACAGCGCAAGCAGAGCACTCGTTGGAAAGACAGTAAAGTTAAGACGAATTCTGGGCAAGTATCCGTCAGCTGCAACCAGACCAAGCTCAATTCTGGCCCTTCAGGTGTTGCCCTACGAATGGGACACAAAGGTGACGGACGAAATGGGGTTGGTCGCACTGATGAATCCCTACGTGCTGGTTATCGTGTCTACCTACCCCCGCCCGGAAACACAGTTCAAAGTTCACAAAAGCAAGATGATTAACCATTCAATGGGGGTTAGTGCATGTCTGGCTTGGCTGCCTTCATCTGAAGAGGACCTGGATTGCTCTACCAGATTGGCCTATTGCTGGTCAAATGTGGTGACGATACTGAAAATGGATGCTGTCAAAAATGAGATTACGCAGGATATCGCATTGGAGTTTAGGACTCTGAAAAAGTATGAGGGAACGGAGTCAATAGTGGTGGTTCAGTGGTTTACAAAGAAGGTGAGTCCGCATATAGGCGTTCTTTCTAACACAGGTAATAGGATTGGTTACGATAACGCAGAGGCTGCTAATTCTGAACGCTGATACCATGAGTGTGTGTGCTTCTGTTGACCTCCTCAACAAGCACTCTAATCACCACGACTACTTTTCTGGGCCACTTCAGAGCTTGACGCAAACTGTAATTGCCGACGCATACTTCAACTGCATAAAAGCCTACAAGGGACGGCTGTTTGTGATGGGAAAATACGAATTTGTAGTGGGAAGTCTTGCGAACTGGGCAGATCGGCTGCTGGATATGATGGATGCTCAGGACTATCTGGGTGCCATATCGCTCGCAACGGACTACTACCAAGGAGCCAAAGATCTTGTTACAGTTGGGCTGCCTGAAGAAGACGAGCAGCGACATGAAATGATTAGAAAGGGAGTCCCAGATATGATACTAGCTGCTATTGGCTTTGCTTTCAAGAAGGAAGTTCAAAAAGATTCCCCCGAGTGGACACAGCAGTTGGCCAGCAATAAAGAACTTCTGGAGATCTGTTTATCTGCGGCAATAGTTATGGAACAGGACATCATTTCAGACATTTACGATGTCGTCGAGCCAACTCCGTTCTGTTACCTACTTTTCGACGAACTTGCGGCGCTGGTCAGTGAAGGGCAGATATCGCAGCTCGATCCTGGCGTGTTCAGGAGCTTGGTGCAGTACATGTCCGAATCCGACGCCACTAGATTGGAGGAAGTCATTTGCAGTCTGGATACGCGGACATTAGACCTGGACTACGCTCTCTCTTTATGCCGCAAACTGAATTTGCTCGACACGCGAATCTTCATTCTTAACAACGCATTGCATGACTTTATTACACCACTAACCGACTCAATCAAACTCATACACGAAAACCAGGAGGACTCTAAGAAAGTGTACCCATATCTCTCATATGTTCTCACGGGCAGATCATATCCCAACGGTTTGTTCATGGAGGATCAGTTAGCACTGGAAGCCAAAAACACAGTTTATCAGTTTTTATTTGACACCAAGCAGACTGATGACACCATGGATCACGCCTTCCCCTATCTGGCAGAGTTGATCAGCTATAGCAGCTCTGAGTTCTTTTCCGCGCTTAACGAGGCTTTCGAGGATCCCTTTTTGAATGAGTCTGAAGATATGAACCGACAGTTTATCACCAACATCCTTGTGGAGAGTGTTTTTAACAATGAGATTTTTGCCCAGGACGTCAAACTTACACTCAGCATCTTTATTGCCAGAAACTATCCAAAGTACACCCAGTTCCTCATTCTGCCTGGCAAAGTTCTGTCCGAGGTGTTGGAAACACTGTGTTACTGCCAAGTCAAAGAGCTCAAGGAAAGCTGCGAACTGGCGATTATTTCACTTCTGTCCAAGTACAAACCTTTGGACCTCAACGACCTGATCTTCATTCTTTCAGAAACGCAAAACTACGTGGTTCTGCAATCTGTCTACCGGTCACAGCGGCAGTACACGAATTTACTGGAAGTAACACTTCAATCTGGCGTTGACCTGGAGGTCGTTTCTGAATGTCTCAGCAAGGCAGACAAGAAGAGCTCTGTGGAGGCCATTATCGTTGAAAATTTCGCTATCCTGGCTCAGACTCCCGGCTTCGTTGATGTCGTGTCTAAATACTGCCCAAAGCTTCATGAAAACTTGTACAAGCTGGAGCCAGAACTACAGCTGTCCTACCTGAAGCGTTTGTTTGAACTGGTGATCATAAGCCAAAACGGAAAACTTCCCGAGATGCGGGCGCGGCACTTGTACGTCTCACTGCTGGTGAAAAGGCGCGAGACGGATGAGCTATACAAGCTCTTCAACACGACGCTGTCTGGTCGAAGCGATGTGGAGCTGGCGTCGATCGTCGATGACTTGGTCGAACACAAGTACATTGACATTTTGGCGTTACTGCTGAAACGCCAAAGTCGAATTTCTGAAGCCATGATATACGTGATTGACCATCTCCTGTTTGTGTTTGAAGAGTACGAGCAAGCTAAAGACTTAGATGAGTTGGAGGCCACCTTGACCCAATACGTTTACATCGGTTTGGACCTTTGCCAGACACCAGAAGCTGCAAACCAGAGGGTGAATTTGAAAGAGAGCGACGCTGAGACGGTCAAAGAACAGATTTGGATTAAGTTCATTCAAACACTTGTCGAAATGCTACAGACAGAGGACTCAAGAAAAGAAGAGTTCACAAATCGGCTGCTGCGAGAAGCCTTCTCTTCACTGTTGAGTTCTAGAAGCGTTGGTTCAAAGGAAGATCAGATTGTGCTCAAAATCTTCAAAGCAGTTCTAATACCAAAGAAGTCACTGAGAACAGTTGGAGCCGTTCGACCGATTTTGGAGGATCTTTTCGCTGCCTATAGATATCAGCATACAATGATATCTGTCGCTAAACAGATTCTTGATCATGACAGCTACGAGAACTTGTTGGTGCTTGTCCAGGAGCGAACTAGGGGCTGGCGAGTGTCAAAGTCTGGTGAATGCGAAAGCTGCGGCCACAAGGTCATTGGGGTAGGAATTGATGCTGACTGGCTTTATGACGAGTGGGAACACTTGTCTAAGCAAAGGATTGCAGCCAAGGTCACTGGAATCAAACAAGATAGAAAAGGCAAGAAGAAACTACCGCCATTGCCGCCCAAGGATTCGAAATTACCGGCTGAAGAGCGGAAGAAACAGGTACTAGTGGTTTTCAAGTGCGGGCATACATACCACATGGGTTGTCTCCAAAACCTGGGAGTCAGCGAGATCGCGTGTGTTGTATGTGATTGAAATGTATTTATATCATAGAATTCTAAAGCAGGGCCTGCTCCAAGTCCCCAATGAGATCCTGAACGTCCTCAATTCCCACCGAAACTCGCAGCAAGTTTTGTGGAACAGTATCATCACTCATAGCTCGCCACTCGATCAGACTCTCGACGCCACCTAGAGAGGTGGCATGAAAGAAATACTTTAGCTTAGATGGCAGAGCCTGAGCCGTCGCTCTATCGGTGACAGTGATAGAGAAAGTACATGGCCCGGCTGTGAGCTGTTCCTTCACAAAAGGCTCTTCTTGCAAGCTGGCATGGTAAATCCTGGTGAGCTTGGTCAGCCTTGACTGGTTTTCAGAAAGAAATTTGACGATTTCAGTAGCATTTTTTACCTGAGTAGTGATTCTGGCATTATATGTCTTGAGCGATCGCAAAAGTAGCCAGGATTCCAGCGATCCAGCGATCGAACCGAGATAAATTCTATCTTCCACCAGCGAAGCTTTGGCTTTAGGGTCCTTGGTTACCAAAACGCCCGCCAACAAATCAGAGTGACCACCTAAATACTTGGTAGCAGAGTGTAGAACCATATCCGCGCCAAAATTGAATGGGTCCATCAACGGCGGTGGTGCAAATGTGGCGTCAATAGTCAGAAAAGCTCCTTTTTCATGCGCTTTCTTTGCGTAGTGTGCAATGTCAAAGGCGGTTCCATATGGATTGACAGGGGTTTCCAGGTGGATAACATCGCCCTTTTCAACTTCATTGGATTCCAGTGGAAGAACCTTGACTCCATAGTTTCGCTTAAGGATATTCAAAACACCGTGACAGCCGTGGTAACCGTCGCCGATGAAAACCTTCTTGGGATTGTAGTAAGCCAGAGCAGCCTGGAACGCTGAAAGTCCAGAGGAGTAAATAACGGAGTGACCGTTAAGTAATTTATCCAGAATCGCCTCAACGCGAGTACTCACTGGCTGCGAGACTCGGGAGTAGGTGTGAGTCTCAGGCCACTCGGTTAGCTCAGCGACCGGTACTAGAGCTGTCGGGTCTTCAGCGTACTTGAAGATCGTGGAGACATGTATCGGAGCCGTGACATCGTCAGATGACGCGACTTGTCTGTCGCCGTGAATGCAATTCGTCGAGGACATGTGAAAGGTCGGTGACTCTATCAGCTTATCGTGCTTGTGGGTAAGGGCGTCACGTGTGATAACCGTTGAGGTCAGGTACATTAACATCTCTGGACTTCATCTGTAGCAAATCTTTTAGTATACAAGCGATAAATAAATAGCAAACCGAGGGTGATATGAAGCATTTCGGATTCATTGCTGAAGTATCCTCCTCAGCCTGAGCCGCTTCAGACGAGCTGGCGGCTAAGAGAACCATCTGGTCACCCGATTCCTGACTCTCATAATTCCCTTCTTGAGCATCCTGAACGTTTGGTGTTTCTTGTGGACTCTTGGAGCTGAGTCTGATATATCCTGAACCACGCCTTCAATCTTTTTAGCGAGCAGTGGGGTGTCAACAGCGGTATCAGACGCTGAGGTCTCGCCACTATTAAGCGCCGTGGCAGTAGTGGCCTCTCTCTCCTTGATGAATTTCTTGTATCCTTCGCTACACTCTGTACAGTCAAGAGTGGATCCAGACAATGGGTAGGCAGTACGGTGTTTTCTGCACAGTCTCTTCAAGAGCCTGGCTTTAGTGGCCCGGAATCTCGCCTGGTATCGTAAAAGGTCCATCTCACCTGTCTGGTATAGTTCAATTGATCTCTCTGTGTTTTGACAAGCTCAAATCTGTCACTGATAAAATCGAGTAAATGTCAGGCGGGAGAAATATGGGCGCTTATCGATCAGTGGTAGCCGCTTAGCCGCACGACAAATGCGGCGAGATCGGCCTTTGAGAGCATTTAAAGCCTTTCGCTATCAGATGCAGTTGCTTCTAGACGGCAATTTACGGAAATAGCCTTCTCACTGAGCCCCCCATCGGATTTCCGGCCAGAGAGCTGCAGCGAAGGCACTGGGAACCATAAGGGAACGCTTTGTGGGTCCCGCGCGGCGAAGTTGGCCGTACCGTTTTGGAGTTTAGCTAGTGGGTCAGTGTGGCCATGGTATGGGTAGTATTGCATCCCTTCACTTGTTGAAATGAGGGGTTCCAGCGCCGTGACGTGGGGTTGATAGCCGTACTATTGCCACAGGAGAGGCCTCCAGAGCTTGCGTTGCAGATAAGCATGAATCAGGATCTTGGTGGTTTAGATGGGCGCGCGCAGGTTTCTGAAGCTATAGCTAGCTATATAATAGCTGTAGTCACTGAATGCTTGTAGAAAGAGGCGCCTACTGGTGAATATGAGTCTCATTAGATTAGGTATTAGGTGATGCTATGCGTGTGGCTAAAAAAAGTTCTCGAGGTACTGGAGCGACTGAGTCCAGATGGCGGAGCCCAGGGTGTAGATAGCCCTCGGGTTGGCGGCGTTGAGGTAATGCGAGTTTCGGACACAGCCCGGGTCGAGCTGAACGCCGTCGAATCGATCCTTTAGGTAGACAATAGCGTCAGGTGCTCCGTCAATTGCCTCAGTGACGTGGCCGCCTATCAGTCCAGTGTTCAGCGTGATGGTGGCACCGGCATTGCACATGGAGTCGACAGCAGCAGTGACAGACTCGTACGGTGCTATCTCGTCTCCTTTGGCCTGGTAGATGAACATTGGTGCTTTTGGAGGAACGGAGCCAATCTTGTTCTCCGCAAAGATTTTCTGGAGGATGGGGTTGTTGAGGATTGCCTTTCCGCTCTTGAATAGGGTGAAAGCATCCGTTCCAGCGTACTTAGGGATTAGCGAGACCTCGCAAATGTCCTTCGCTGCATCGTAGAGCGTCTGGCTCTGCGGCAAGAGTTCACCATCGATCATCTCCTTGAATTCGGGGTATGCATTAGAGAGGCCGTGGATACCCGCATAGGTGAAGCCAGAGAAAGGGCCGCCGTTAATCTTGAGCAGAGCGGGAGCCAGGTCAACAATGAAGCCGCCGACAGCCGTTCCCACAATGTTAAGCTCTGGAGCGTAGGAACCGTGCAGAGCTGCAGCCCAGCCAGAGGCGAGGGAACCGCCAGAGTAACCCCAGAGGCCAACCTGAGCGTCCTTGTGGACACCGGTCATTTCTCCCGAGTTCAGGGCCGCTCGAACAGAATCCAAAACAAGCTGGCCGGCCTGCTGGCCAGCCAGGAAGGAGGCATTCAGGCCCTCATAGTCAGGAGCGAGAACAACCCAGCCCTGGTTCAGGGCGGCCTGCATCAGGAGTGTCTCTGAAGCAGCTCCAAGCTCCTTGTATGCTGAACCCAACTGAATGGCATACGACGGTGCACAGTCTGGACTGGAGGAGTCCTCGGCAATCTGATAAGACAGAACCTTGCTGAGATCAGCCTCGTAAGGGACAATCACCGAAGTGATGGCGGCAACGGGGTTACCAAAGGAATCAGTAGAGGCGTACATGATTTGATAGAGCTCCTGGATGGATCCCTTGAGGTATAGGAATCCAATATTGGGGTCTCGTTGTCTGGCCCTGATGACATCACCAGGGACATAGCTCTCTATGCTCGCTGGTGGCTCGTACCATGTGTCTTTGCTGGGTTGGAGCAGGGTGCTGTCAGTTCTTTTGACAGAAGCTGCGCTGACTACAGCCACCAATAGCAGGGATAGAAACCTCATCGTTGATTGATACTGAGACTACGGGATCTGGCTGGCTTTATAGCCAGAGAAGCGGTCACCGACTTCATCTTGATCAGCGCCGTTTGAGGCGATCAGTTCACATTTTTCACAATGTATACGGCACGTCCCTGAGTCATGGGAGCACCTTAAACAGAATCAGCTGGTTTGTACGTGGCAGAGATGACAGGCTGGATAATGAAGAGATGTTCAGGCCTCAGATAAAACCATATAGCTCTGCCTGAATCAGACGTAGAGAGGACGGGATTCTGAAACCCGTTGCGCCTCAGAGTCTGCCACCCATTGTGCGGCTGAAATCGTTTCCGAGTTTTCGCCGGAAGGCTGACGCGCCATGGGCCCACAATTCGCTGAAATTAGGCTGGAATAAATAGGGTTGTAGGGGTCACCTGCTTGGGGTCTTGGCCTTTCCATAACGCCTTAGCGGTGGGTCCTGAGGGGCTGACAACCGCACACGACAAATTTGAACGGTGCGCACATCTATACATATAGCGGTACCGGTTAGGGATTTGTTAGGGCTTGCTAGCGAGTAATAGTCTGGATGAATGAAAATCTCTTGTGTAGCCCCGATGCTTGGCTTTAGTTTCTACTGTGCCGTGACGCTCCTGGCTTTGCCCAGCGTTTTCGCTGAACAAGCAGTTTGATCGAGGGGTAACACTGCATGTTAGGGACGAGGCGCTAAGACATTCGGAATTTCTGCCGGGTTGTGGTGTAAGCTCGGACTTTGGTTCTCCATGTGGCATTGCACAGACTCCGGCGCGGCGAAATGCATTCGTTTATATTATGTGCCTGCCCGGCGAATGGCCCACGGCGATCTGATTGTGAAAGGTGGGGAACGTCCTGCCGGCCAATGTACGCTGCAGCTACAGTGGTTGGGCGCGGTGAAAACCCCGGGACGGCCCTGTCTGGCGCTGATATGGCTCTTGGCTTTCAGGGATGTACATGAGTGGCCCAGTGCCAAGTGGGGTAACAGCCCCTCGTTTCGCGGCGAACTGTGACATTTAGTTGGGATTAGTGAAGGGACAGTATGCAGACGAGAGAGACCTAGCTTTCAGGCCAGCTAGATTTGGGCCTTGGTCATACTACAGGTTGAAGTGAGCGCCAGAAAACGTATGACCAGCCGGCCAGCCGGCGCCATATAAAACCGGCAGTGACGGACACGCCGCTTAGTTCACGGTGTGAACGGAACTCAGGAATCTTTAATCTACCCGGATAAGGATCCAGTGATTTCCCAGCACCTCGCTTCAAGAGATAGCCTCACGCGGGCCGGCGTGCGGGAAGCTAGACCCGCGTATATGTCATCTTAACCGTTTATAAATTCACTGCAATAGGAATTACAACACTTTATCGAACTCTTTGTGCTCAATTGCGTGCGGCTCACCATCGGAAGCAGTTGCATCGTAGAGCTCTACGTCCAGCGTGGGTCTCGGACCGGTAAACCACTTTCGCGCGTCGATGAAGTAGTACGCCAGGCTTCCAAACCAAACAGCGCCGTTAATGACACAGGTGTAGTTCATTGTTTCCGGGTTGACGTGCGGTCCACCGACAGGAAAGTTGGCCACAATGACAATGACGAAAATGAGGTAACATGAAGCGAAAATTGCATTCGCGCGTGAGAAAAAGTGTCCTAGATAGAACGGACCAGGCGTGAATTCGTCCTTGTTAAACCAGATTGCTCGGCAAATGATTGGCATTAGCCAGGCGAAGCTATTTCCAGTGACTGCGAGCGAGAATAGGGCACTGGCGGATGTCTCGTCGATCAGGACCAGTAGACCCAAGATACAGGACATGATACAGGAGAACCAAAGAGCTCGTAGTGGAACTTCTAGTTTCTGGTTAACCACTCGAATGATCTTTGAGAAGGGAAGCGCGCCGTCTCGACTAAAGGCCCAGGTCTGTCGTGAGGCAGCGACAACGACAGACAAACCCATAAACCATTGAACGACAAACATCATAATCATCATTCCCGCAGCCCATTTCTGGCCTAGCGCATTGTAGTAGATCTGGGTCATTGGCTGACCAAATTTAGAGTTAAGCAGAGACTGGATGTCTTGGGTCATGCACGCCGCAATGACTGCGGTTATCAGAAAACCCAAAACTCCGCACATTGCAATGGACATGACAATGCCTAGGGGCACTGCCACTGCCGCATTGCTGGCTTCTTCCGACATGTGTACGCAGGAGTCAAAGGCGCCGATTGTCCAGATTGCGGACAGCCACGACATGAAGAACTGCCAGCCCACGGGCCAGCCCGTGAGGGTTTCTGAGTGTGTAAAGACGTACTTTCCGCTGTTGATCTTTTCCGTGCCAATTGGCAGAGCGATAATGGTGATGACAATGATTGTGAGGTTGGTCCAGATGCAAAACGACTGTAGCTTGGATATGATTCGTGTCGCCAAAGAACCCACGATGGCCTGGGTAATGACGCAACCAACGAACACGAGGTATAGCTGATAAGTCTTTGCTGAGAATTCCTGGTCATAGATCGTGGGAATCGACATAACCATCACCGCGAAGCCATAGTCAATGGAGCATATAGCGCCAATGAGACCGAGGGTGTTGGAGTAGCCTGCGATAAAACATAAGGGCTTTTTGATGGCTGTGGGCGCGAAACGAAATGTCCACCAATAGAGACCGCCTGATGTGGGCAGCGCGGACCCTAATTCTGCTAGCGAGACGCCCACCGAGAGAATGCAAACCGATGGAATCAGCCACCCCCATGTCATTCCCACCGGCCCGCCAGGCAAGGAATAGACCAGCGTGGATGCTATTGAGGGCAGTAAGCTCATAATGCTGAAGGCGATGCCAAAGACTTCAATGACTGAGAAGTTTCGCCGAAGCTCAGCTTTGTAGCCGAGTTTGGCTAGCAGCTCGTCGTCACGCGAGAGAACGGGGTTCTTTTCGTGGTCCATAGCAGGTATTCCACTTCGTTATAGTTCCGTGATATAGCGCAATTGCTTATATAGGGTTGTATGGGGTAATGAGGGGAAGCTTATCGATATGCAGGCTTATCGGAGATCTGATGGTTCATTTGCGAGGACATTTGAGCGATCTTTGGGAAACGCCAGAAAGACCTAGCCGTGTAAAACGATCACAGAACCTTACTAACAGCAGTTCAATCACGATTAAGGTCGCGGCCAGCCTGGAAAACTCATCTCTTGCAATTTCAACCCGCATACAGATTCCTCTTTCGGCGATCGCCCTGCATGATGGCGTATGCGCGTCTACTGAAACGAATAAGTCGCAATGAAATTAAGCTTGCGTGGCCGGTGAGATCGGTGTAAAGATGCAGCGAATCTCGTTTTGAGTGCGGGAGGAGCGGGGTCAGCGGGCCGGATAACCGATTCCAGTGACGGAACCAATCTTGTCTCGGAGAGATTCCGTGCTGATCACATGACATACTGGGCTCTGCCTTTTTTAATGTGATGAGAGCACGCGGTGACTGTACGTATGCCGGTCGTATGCCGGCCAGTGATCATTGGGGTTCGAAGAGCATCACGTGCTAAATCGTTGCCCAATTCAGATACCGCCGCACACGTTGATGCCAAGACAGGTACCTAACGGTTAGTTCAAACTTGCCTATTACCTGCATTGGCGGTTGGTGCACGGTTACTATGCGTGAGAAGAAACCACAAAGATAACCGAGATTTTGGAAAAACCAGCAGGAATTGGTACTGATATGATAGTCCAGTTCGTTTGGGTTCATCTGGCAAACTGATACTCCACAGACTGATGAGAAGAATGCGGAGAACACGACGTGTGACGACTGGAGAAACGCAGGACACCGCTCAATTAACCTGTCAGCTGAGCTGCAATACAAGCTTTGCACGAGAATTGAACATAGCTTGTCAGACTGATATGGTCAGGCCGAGAGCTTGGTCAATGGCCAATTCTTACCCCTACCCACCCCACCTCACTGTGTAATATCCTCAACTTTATTCGCCCTCCCATAACCGAGTCACGTGATACCCCACTGCAAGTCTGTGATGCACGGCACTATTTTCAACATGTCGAAACTAGCTACTGGTGAGTGCCTGTTTGGAGTACTGGCTAACTAGAATTCCTCTCTTTTGTGAACGCGAGTCCCTCGCCGTACCATGCCGTCCAGGTGGCCAAGGCCATGCTAATCAAGGCTGGGTTCACCGAGATCTCTGAGCGGGATAACTGGGACTCTAAGGTGAAGACTGGCGAGAAGTATTTCCTTACCCGGAATGGCAGCTCTCTGGTTGCCTTTGCTGTCGGTGGCAAATGGCAGCCAGGAAACGGAATGGTGATTGTTGGTGCTCACACTGATTCGCCAGTTCTCCGAGTCAAGCCCAAGAGCAAGTCCACCAGCGTTGGATTCGAGCGGGTTGGTGTTGAGACCTACGGCGGTGGTCAATGGCACACCTGGTTCGACCGGGACCTATCTGTTGCTGGAAGGGTGTATGTCAAGGAGGGCGGTAAGCACGTTCCCAAGCTGGTAAAGATCGACAAGGCAATTCTGACTATTCCAACTCTAGCTATTCACCTCAACAAGGAGCTGCGAGAGTCTGGAGGCAAGTTTGGCTACAACACCGAGACCCATCTCCACCCAATTGTTGGTCTGGCCGAGGAGTCCCTGAACACCAGCGAGCAGAAGGCTGACGATAAGGTTGCCGGAGCCCTTGGACACATTACCAAGCGACACAACAACAAGCTACTCAATCTGATTGCCCAGGAGCTCAATGTCGATGTTGATGCTATTGAGGACTTTGAGCTGTCCCTCTATGACACTCAGGCTTCCATCATTGGTGGTATCAACGATGAGTTTATTTTCTCTCCACGACTCGACAACCTGAACTCTTCCTTCACCTCTCTGGTTGGCCTAATCCAGTCTTTGGATACCGTGAAGACCGATGAGAGCACCCGAATGGTTGCCCTGTTTGACCACGAGGAGATTGGCTCTCAATCAGCTCAGGGCGCTGACTCTAGTTTCCTGAACACGGTGATTACTCGAATTGCCTCGCTCACTCACGACCAGGACCACCCAGCCACCTTATCCAGCGCATTTGAGACCTTCTCCAAGTCATTCCTCATCTCTGCAGACATGGCCCACGCTGTCCACCCCAACTACCCGAGCATCCACGAGAACGAGCACAGGCCAGAGATCAACAAGGGCCCTGTTATCAAGGTCAACGCCAAACAGCGGTACGCCACCAACAGCGCCGGAATTGTTCTGCTTCAGGCCGCTGCTGACCACGCTAAGGTTCCGCTTCAGCTGGTGGTTGTGCGAAACGACTCGCCATGTGGCTCCACTATCGGTCCAATTCTGGCGTCAAAGCTCGGCATGAAGACAATCGATATCGGAAACCCACAGCTCGGAATGCACTCCATTAGAGAGATGGGCGGTGTCAAGGATGTCGACTATGCTGTTGAGCTCTTTGCCCACGTCTTTGCTAAGTTCACCGAGCTCGAGGCTTCTGTCTTGGTTGATGGTGTTGATGCCTAGACCAGCAGTCGAGCGCAGTGGAAGCTAACCTGGGCTATATCACCATCTCACTGTATCTAGTTCCAGTTGAAAGCCTTTTCGGCGTCTTCTTAGATTCACTATCACAACTGTCTAGTTGACTCATACTTGCAGCACATTTCTACTGGCACATTGCAAAGCTCTAACGGGTTATTTGAAAAGGAACTCGTCTAATGGTTATCTAGTCTTCTCAAGTTGCCATAGCAGCCCGCTCTACTCCTCCTTATTCTGAAGCAAAAGTCTCTCCTCGAATCCCTTTCGGATGCCCTTTGGAATAGTTGCCTTCACACCGCCTTTGGGGTAGTCAACAGTAACCATCGTCTCGGTTATTCGGGCAGCCACTTTCCTAGCGTTATGGCTGACAACCACGCCCTTAAGTTGAAACCTGTCAGAGTGAGCAATTGGCAGTAGCTTGTGCAAGACAGTGACCTGATCCGGAAACTTTATAGGATACCTCCATTGAAGGTCGACCGCTCGGACAATCGGCCCGACTCCCTCCAGGGTCATGAACTTCTCGAAGCCCAAGCCCGGGTGATCCTTTGCCATTGCAAGGAAATGGTTCACACGGGCTGCCTCAAACCATTTCAAATAAACAACGTTATTTACATGGTTGAAGGCATCGTGATCGCCCCAGGCAACGTTGTGGCCGAGCAAGCCGGCCTTCTCCACAATGTAACCTCCTCCCTCAGTCTCGTTGAGAAGTTTGGTAATCCATTCAACATCGGCCCGTCGTTTCTCCGCCTCGGCAGTCCATCTTGCTTGCGTAGAGTTGAAACGAATAAAACACCTCGGTGCAACCGGGCGAGTTCGGTACATTGTCAATGCGCGCCCCCGGCCAGGGTATAAATCTATCGCATCACTCATCCCACTTTCCATCTGCCAACAACTTTACCAGAGACAAAACCAAACTCATAACTGTACCTAATACCCCATATCATCACTATTGATCAACCTCAATTGATAAAATCTCATTGGTATTGATACCCATCCTTACCTGAAATGAATTTCCTGGCGCTACTGATGGGCGCTGGCGCTTTGGCGCTTGCATGCGTGAGTGTTTTCTAACCAGATTGTGTGCCAACCTAGACCCCAGATGATTCCAGAGAATGCCTCGTGCGAATCAAGCAAGCATACAGCGTCTGTGCCCAAGATGACACTACTTGTCAATGCGCTGCAATCCGAGAGGCATCTTCCCAATGTCCGCAGCTCTGCATGCAAAACACCTACCTCAATTATGTCAGTGCCTTCACCAATGATCAGTGCACCATCATTGAGCACGCCGGAATCGCCAGTCAGTCGACCCGATTTCAGGGCGATGACGACCTGCAGCACAGAGACAACGTCTTTCCCTTCCCTTATCACACCGCCAATGCTGATGATGATTTGGACACCCTAGATCTTGATGAGCCCACTGGAGTTGACTCTGAAGATTTCGACAAGTACGTTGAAGCCTACATGGATGAGGATGAGCCTAGCGATTATCAGGACGAAGAGGACGAAGGGTCTAGGCGAGAAAAGATCAAGCAGCGGCTCATGCACAGTCTCAGTCGATTCCCCGGTTTGAAACAGCGAGTCATGGAAAAAGTTGGCCTGAAGAAATACGATGAGAGTTCCGTAGAGCCCAATGCTGGAGAGTCTGATTCCGATACCAAGATGGTGACCAACACCACTGGACCGGTCATGGTGAAAGCTGCGGCAGCTGTGGAAGAGGACCCGGAGGCCCTGCGAAAGGCCAAGCAGCGAGAGGAAGACAAGTTGATCTCTGCCCGCTTGAAAGTCGAGCGGGAGCGAAAGGCATCTCTTGCTTCGTTGGCCGCGAGAGCGTCCCCCAGACCTGAGCAGAAGATGCAGGCTCAAGAAGAAGAGGCTGAACCTGCGAAGCACCGAGACAGCATGAGGAGCAGAAATAGTGTAAAGGAGGAGAAAATGTCTACCATGGCCAACAGCGCCGTTGGCAAGCGACTCGTTTACGGGCTGATGTTCTTCCCCATGTCGCTCTGTTTGGCCTACCTCCAGGCGCCCGTCAGCATTTGGTTTCTGTACACCACCGCGTCCCTGGGACTGTTTGGTATTGCGGTTGAATATGTCTAGCTTCACATGGAGTAGAATGACATAGACTGGCTATTTATTGCATGATTCATTATATTACAGTGTCTATTTCTTTTCAAAGTCCATGTACTCCAGAGTCTTCTTGACACCCTCCTGGAGGCTTGTTCGTGGCTTGTAGCCAAGGATATCCTTGGCCTTTGTGATGTCGTAGTATCTGACAGCGCAGGTAGTTCGCACTCGGTATGGGGTGAGATCAGGAGCCTTTCCAATAAGCTTGCAAACAGCCTGACTTATGTAACCAAGAGCGACAGCAGCACCTCGTGGAATGACAGTTGGCTTGGGGCAGACGTAGCCATCGTGGGCCCAGATCATCTTACCGAAAGACCAGAAGTAGATGGGCTCATCGTTGGTGATGTGGAAGGCCTGACCGGCAACAGATTCCTTAGTCTTGGGGTCAAGGGCCTTTTTAGCAGCTAAAATATGCGAAAGAGCGACGTTTCCAACATAGGTAACATCAAAGAGGTTGAGGTTATCACCAAGCTGAATCTTGTATTGGCCTCGCTGGCCTGTTAATCGAAGAGCCGGGGTGATGAGTCTGTCTCCTGGTCCAAAGATACCGGATGGTCGAATGGCGACAGTGGTGAGTTTGCCTTCAGAAGTCTTGTAAGCACTGATCACTAGTTTCTCAGCGGCAGTTTTGGTGGTGTTGTATTCGTCCACACCCTGAGCTGGGTACGGGAAGGTTTCGTCGGCTCCGTAGAGGTCATCACCAGTGAAGAGAACACCGGCGGAAGAAGTGTGGACGAGGGCCTTCACACCGAGCTTCTCAGCACAGGCCAGCAGGTTCATAGTGCCTCCGATGTTGATTTTTCGCTGAACGCTGGCTGGTAGGTCGTATGGCGGGGCGACGGTGTTGAAGATAACGTCAGGCCTAGCGGCCTCAATGGCTTTGCTGACGTCCTCCTCAGACGTGATGTCGCCCAGGTGCACGGTAATGGCCTCAGAGTCGAAGGTGTAGAACTGCGAGGGCACAGCCGGCAGCGGTCTAATGTCAAAGACGTGGATCACTGGTCGCGGAGACTGGTTCCACAGCTCCTCAATCATGTGCAGGCCAAGGAAGCCAGCACCGCCAAACAATAACACTCGGTCCATAATGCGTAGTAGTGATCTGTAGATGAATTCAGGAGTTGGGAGGGTGTCGCACACGGTGCGGCGCAGCGATGTAAACGGGATCGATTGTCATGTTACTGATGCAAATCTATTAGGCTAATTGGCTAATGAGAATCGAATGTACATTCGGGCTCACGATGAGCTCGACCAGGCAGGTGATTGACTGTTATTTGAATGACAAATGACGAGGGAACAGATCCAGCGCTGTGGGAAGAACTGGCCTGGTCCTATGATGGTCGCGAAGATGGCTGCGCTTTGTATTACCATCACCAATTCTTCCTGAACTCAGAGCTCATGACACAAAGCCTGCACCTGAGCTCGCTAATCCTCTCTTTGCAGTCTTCCCTATCCCTCAGGGCTCGTTGTACTGTTTCGGAGCTGGAAACGGTTCTGTAGCCGGTTATGATGTTGTTTAGCTCCCTCAGCCTGATTTGACATTGTCCTAGTTCTCCGCTAATGGCTCGTTCCTGTGGCGTCATTTGTTGAGCCAGTGACCCGGACTGGTTTATATAATCATGTTACCCCCAAGATCCCGAGTATTGCCGACACAGAGAGCATATGGCACATGATCATCACATGACTGGTTCTAGCGAACATCGTGATCCAGCTCACAGACCAGACGTCACAGAAGGGCGTATATACCATTTAGCACAAAGGATAGCCTGTATCGATCGATGCTCACTTTCTGGAGCTATACCTTTATCGGTCACGTGAGCAATGATGTCACATGTAGCACGGCTATTTTCCGCTTTCTGGTAACTCCGGATATTATGTGGCTTAGCAGGTGTCTTGAGTTCTGGGCGAGTGTTCGTCAATGCGAATATTATTAAGTATTTAGTATACCGTGTACCCAAGGATATATAACTGTGTTAGTTGTTGTGAATCTCAAAAGAGGAAAACATCTGATTTCAGCTTTGCAATCACGTCTGGGGCATGCGTGGAGGTGATGGCTGGCTCTACATCTGGAAAGACAAACACCTGCTTGAATGCCACAACATCAGAGACCTCCTTGGCCGTGGACTCGATGGGCGAGGCCTGTCGTTCGACCGTCTTTGCAAAATTAAAAGGCAGAGTCTCCATCGTAACTGACAGAGAACTTGTGAGTTGAGTAGTGGCGGCAGCGGCAGCGACGGCGGCGGCGGCCGGCCGCGTCGGAGTACTGGCGTCTTTAATGCTTTGTAGGGTAGGGAATTGGGCCGATCCTGGTGACGGGCGTGGGAAGGTGAACAGGTTCTTTGGCGATGCGGTTGGCGACTCGTCGGCTGTGACTGCAGTTCGCAGCTTTGACGACGTCACAGGCTTGTACTTCTCGACCTGAGCCTGTGCTGGGGGCTTGTATGGGTGAGCGGCGGGCTTTGGAGCTCGCTTCGGAGTCTTTTTGGGGCTCTTCGCGTAAGGGTTCACGTAAGGAGTGACTTCCCGTGTGGGTTTGACCTCTGGCTTTGGCTGCTCCTTTGGCTTGTCGTCGAGCAGGCTAAGCAGGGCCGATGCTGTGTTGCTGATTTTTTCTGGAGACTTACCAATCACGATAGGTTCTGCGGACTCTCTCTCAGCGATTTGTGGAGCTGGCGTCGCTGCTTCCTTAACCTCCGGTCGTACTCTGAACGGAGTGTTTAGCTTTGCTGGCTTAGTCTCTCGCGTCACCTTATACGGGGTTGGAACGGTAACAAGTCGCTTCGGGGTCGCCTTGACTGGAGTCTTGGTGGGTGTCGAGCTCAGGGGAGTGTATCGTTGAGTCTGTATTGGCTTAGCTGAAGCTCGTATCGTGGAGCTAGAAAACTTTGGTCCTCCGTTCTCTAACTTCTTTTCTGTTTCCTTAGTTTCCGTCTCTTGCTCCTTCTGCTCTCGAGGATCCACCAACGCCTCGTTTCTGACTGCGGCCTGTCGAATAAGAGACAGCACACCCTCCGTCTCAACCTCGCTCAGTTTGTTTTCGCCTTTCTCAAGGAAAAATTTTGCCAGTTTCTGATTGGGGCTCAGCTCTGGCGGGGGATATGTGAATACGTACTTCTTGTTGTTATCCTGGTCATGGGAAGCGTGATTGCCGTGATTGTCGGCTTCGCTTGTGACCTCTGAAGTATCCTCCGTTTCCTGCGGTTGAGGCTGAACCTGATTCCTCACACGTCCCCATAGTGGCGTGAGTAACCGTTTTATGCCTGAATAGATGGTGCCGGGTGTGGATGTGTTCTATGTTAGCGCTGGCGCCTATAAATGCTAATCACCTGACTTTGATTACCCGTGGGCCGCTGGTAGGGTGTTTGCGGCCCCCGAGGGGTCTGCACAGGCCGCCGTGGAGTCGCCATCTTGGGCGTGTACGGTCGTCGCTGGCTCTCCATGTTTAGTCCTTCTAGTTAATCGTAGAAAAAATTGTCCGTAAACTCCGTCGTGGGAGAGATCGTGTATTTGTGTTGGTCGGTGCCGCGCGCTGAGCTGAGTAAACCGTGACTAAGCAACCGGTGGACGGCTTAGTTATCTGAAACCTGGCGTTTTGGGAGGCATATTTTCTACAATATACGGCGGGGCACTACGCACTCTGTGTGAGATATTCTTAAATTTAAAGTTTGAGCCGCGCCACCGTTCTTTAGCGAGCCTCCGCCACATACCAAGAATTACGCGAACGACGCTGAACGAAGGTAAGCTCTTAGGCTGTGTGCGCTCACTGGTACGATTACCTGCTACACGGTGCGCTGCGCTTGGCGATTCTACTAATTTGGCGTGGCTCGGAGATGATAAAGAATGTCCGCTGGGCTGATAAAGTTTATGGCGTTTCGGGTTTCAGCGTGGCAGGTTTCAGTACTAGCAAGCATTGCTGCCACAAACAGCTCAACGCCTGCGAACGGGCCCTTGGTCATTGTCTGAGACACTGGCAACTGAGCGAGTCTGAGTGTCATACGCGACTTGGCGATTGGTTGAATACGCCGTCGAGCGTACGACGGTAGATTTATATAGGACTGACCCATTCGCCATAGCTTTTCGGTGTACTGTTGGCGGTGAGCTCAATTGAGTCCCCAACACCATATCTGTAAGTCCCTGGACCAGGCCCTGCGCGTAATTATTTGTCTGACATTCACCCGAGAATTAATCTTGTTTGAGAGCGGTTTGAACTTGAAGCGCGCGATAATGATTCGGGTCGGGGTGTATAGGGTGATTGCCGACCAGACAAAGGGGCACATGAATAATGTTAGCCATTTTAATTTGTCCATTCGACGCTCCTCAGATGGCCTAGCTGGGTAGTTGAGGTAAGGTATTCTGAAGGTCTTCGTTGCACGATAGCCAATTGATAAATGTGGTTATTGCGAGTTACACTGAAGCCAAACTTCGTCTTCGTTATATCCAAACCGGTCTGTGAATACGTCACATTTCATCACAGCTCGAACCGTTACTCCACACGCCGATCCGCGATGGACTTGGCGGAGAATCAGAGGCTGCGGTCCTAAATGAGAAGTGACTTGAGGAAAACAGGCTGGAGGTATTGCTCAAGGTGTTGGAGTGCTTAGCCGTACGTCCCGTACAATCATAAGAGCTTTCCATCTGGCTCCAGGGTGAAGACGGGTCAAATGTGGGTATTGAGTTTTCTGATGCCAGCAACCAGACGCGGTTCTCGACGCTTTTGAACAGACGAGCGATGACAAGTCGACTTCTACTATCTGACTGGGAACACCAGTCCAATGTCGGTAGCGTCGTTCAGGCTGCTAGCACACAAAATGAAGTGTTTGGATTCTTTGCGACGCACAGCCCAGACATGGTGGCTGACCAGAAACTGCCCTTTGGCGCTGGTTGAGGCGTTGAGCCTGTTTAAACCGTGTCGCATGCGGTACACAGGGCAATTGAGCCAGAGTGAACAGCAAGTGCTGTTTTTCTCGGGGTCTGGTTCAAACAAGTGGTGTCAGCTGTTAGCTGTGGGACACCGGATCAGCAAAGGAGGGATTCTGCAAGCCAGTTGATTAGACTAGATCTGGGGACAAGTCCCTGACCCCTTTTGAACACCAACGCTCTTCGTACAATAAACACTTTTTGAAATTTTCATCTCTCCAGCAACCGTTCGGGTAAATCAATGCACTGCAATTTTCAGAACAATATTTTTTGACACCTTGAGACCTTGACAGACGTATCAGCTGGTGTACCAGTCGGCCGTAACCAATTTGCCTAGTAGAACATTTCAGTTCGCCCGGGCTATCATACAACAACTGTGGCTCGAGACATCACTGTCACCTACCGGCGTTCCCCCTGAAACTTGTAGTTCGCGGTGGGCGACCATTTCGAAGGTTCCCAACCGCTGTCAAAATTTTACACATTTTTACAGGACCAAACCTTTTGGATAACCAAAACCGATAAGAAAAAATTCGACGGGCGAGGGAACGAATTAAACAGGCGTGTTGGACTTGAATTGCGAGGAGTTAATTAGCTGATACAAATTCCAGATCCCGTGACTGCACGTGATCTGAAAAAGACTTGCTAGAGGAAAGCTTGGACGACAAGGTCCCCGGGGTTCGACAATGGTCCTCGCTCCTGATGAACTGATGGACAATATTGTCCAGTGCTTGGTTTATAATGGTGATGAAGGTGAGTTTGGTGATGGGTTCGAGTCATGGGTGCGAAATTTTATATCGATAATGAGTTCGAATCACGGAGCAAGTACTAATAAGGCGCTTCATTAGGTGAACTATGGGAGTTTGTGGAGACGTACCAGCCCAATCTGGATGAGTTTCAGAGGGAAAATATATGGAGTTGGCTTGTGGATGAGGTCCGGGCTGGCAATGTAGTTGTTGGTCTGGGGACAAGGGAAATGGAACCCGCTCAGTATAATTGGACCTTGGACAGATTACTGAAGGAGTGCGATACTGTGAGGGTGTTTGCTAGCGAGGAGAATCAGTGGATGCGACTGACAGGCAGGCCGAAGCAGGGGAATCCGGTGAGTATACGTTCGAGCCACGTTCAAGCGATAGCGAGAACGTACGCGAGAACAATGAGAAAGTTTAGCGACAATGCCTGAACCGGGCATAGCTACAGTTTTGCTGCACAGAACTAATACAGATTGGTCATTTCCCATTTCAAATCTTGTGCTGCGTGACGCGGTCGCGAACGCGTGGAATAACGTCTGTTGAAATCGCACGAGAGACAAAGCAGGATCCACGATCGATCAATGGACGAGTAGCACTGCTCTCTGACTACGGGCTCGTGCAGCGGTTCCCAGTGGTTCACTCTGGAATGAGCACGCACTTGACCGTGTACAGGAAATTCGTTAAGGACAACCGAGACTTAAGTCAAGCCAAAGGAAGCTTAGGCATTGACCTGCACCAGCTCAGAAAACAAATCGTGAGCGCTGTCAAAACTGCAAAGAACGGATTACGTCAGCACGATGACTTGAAGATGCAGGTTGGTCTTGACAAGGGTCGTCGGCCGCAGATTATGTTTGCATCAACGGTGCGACGTCTCGAGGCGCAGGGGTACGTCAAGCGGGTCATCGTGAAGAGAAACGATCATCCGCAGGAAAGCTACCGATGCATCAAGTTTGTTAGGGATCTTCCAGACTCAGATCAGTTCGACAGTGAAAGCGAGGAGTCTGATAGTGATATATTTGATGAGCTTGAGGGCGATATCGACCAGGAGGAACAGCAGCGAAAGAAGCTCTCTATGGACGATCTGGACCCTGACAGCATTATAAAGGAGGAAGACCTGGCTGACGACACTCACAAGCCGTCGATTCTATTCAACTTGACTTATCCGCTCGAGAACCAAATCTACAACGTTGTCAGTTTTGGTGACTACTGCGGAATGCCCGTTATGGATATGCAAAAGACACTAGTAGGCTCGAGCTACAGCCGAATATTCTCGCGATACCTGGATTTGCTGGTGGACCGAACTGCTACGGCCAAGAGTGCAAAGAAACGATTGCACAAGGAGCCGCCGCCGCATTTGGGGCACTTGAAAGTAATTCGGGGAATTGACTTTTCGGCGCGAATGAAATTTTACCGATACTTCACACAGGTTGCCTACTGCCGCTATGTGAACAAGGAGCCGGAAGACGCCTGGGGAGCCTTTCCTCCGCTGGATATGAGAGGATGCCATGCAAGCTTAGGGGCCCTGGAGAAAAAGAACAAGGCAGCTCTTCCTGGTCAAGTTGGTGTTTACACGGACGACAAGGGCAAGAAGAAGTCACTCTTCCACGGTGAAAAGGGTTCAAAGGCGGCGAGCGAGCTTGGCTCGTTAGTATTGTCACCGAAACCACCACCAGTTCCAGGCGCAAAGAAGCGTGGAAGACCGAGGAAGCGACCGCTGACTGATGACGAGTCGGCCGTCACTACTCCAAAGAAGCGTGGGCGGAAACCAAAGATCAAGGAAGAAGAGCAGACGCCCGTGGTAAGTGTCGTGAGCACACCGGTAGTTAGCGTCATGAGCACGCCAGTCATTGAACAGCTGGAAGCCACGCCCACGATCCAGACGCCGTACGAGCTGGAACCGCTGAGCTTGAAGCGGTCGCTGGACACCCCTGAGCCTACGCCTGTAGTTACACCGATGGATACGCCTGTCCCGACGAGACGTGAGAAGAGGACAAAGGCCGCAGACCACACGGGTTTTGTGGACCTTTCTTTTGCGGCCAACAAGCGTCAGAATCAGATCTTGGAGATCCTCAAGGACGAATACGGTGTCGTGGAGGGTGGCATCACGCTAGTGAAGAAGTTTGTTGATCGGTACAGCGCCGAGTATGGTAGCACCATTGACCGAAAGACTATTTACCGAGACGTGCTTCGGCTGGAGTCAACTGGAAAGATCACGCGCTTGTTTGTGGCTGTCCCCTCAGAACACGGCGAGGGAATCTCCAAAAAGTACCTGATTCTGGACCCGGCTATCGATATCAACTCCGAGAAGGTTTTCGAGGCAAAGAAGAAGCTGATCAATTACGTCCGCCCCAAGCCATCCCCATCAGTCAAACCGTCGCTTCCTCTGACTGTCGAGATGTCTGAGTTCCAATACTACTTTGACCAGAGTAAAATGGAAAAGACCGACTCGCGAGCTGTCAAGAGTAAGAAAAAGGCCATGTCGCGTCTGGCCAAGTCCGACAAGGAGCGGGCCGACAAGGAGAAGGCAGATAAGGCTAAGAAAGCGGAGGAAGCCAAGGCAGCTGCCAAGGCTACGCCCATCAAAGTCCCCAAGAAGACCATCACGAAGAGCAGGAAGGAGAAGAAGAGCCTAGATCCTCTTATGGCCATGACGAACCAGCAGCAGCAGAAGAAGCTGCGGGCTCATCACAAGAAGGAACTTAACCACGAGGACGAGACGCCATCGAAGGAGATCAAGCGGCGAACTCGAAGCAACAAGCCCCTGAGTACACCGGACTCGGAGATGTTTTTCCGTGTGGTTGTTATCGTGCGTTCTATCTACTGCAACTCTCAAGGCGCGATCAACTGGGAGAAAGTTACTCAGTATATTGCCGAATACACGCCCGACACCGCCAAAGCGCGATGGCCGCGAATTAGAGACTTTTACGGTGGGCTTCTCCACTTTTACAGGGCCACTAAGCGATGGGAAACCATTTTCCTGAGGGGATATCAACAGGGAGAGATTGAGATGGTGGACCACCCTGATGAGTTTGACATCACAGCGCTTGCCATCTATTGGAAGTCACATGAGAAGACTCTGCAGGCCAAGAGCGCCCCGTGGCTGGAGCGAACTCGAAAAGAAGTTGAGTACTCTTACAAGTTCCAGGGTGAAATGAACAACGACACCTTGGAGGCTGTCTATTCTTCTCCGTCCATGATTAAGACTGATGAAATCATGTCAAACTTTTCATTCTGCTACCCAGCTATTGACCCGCAGCCAGCGCCCTCGCTTCCGGAGCCAGTGGTGAACGCGATGATTAGCATCAAGGCCATTATTGCCACTGAAGACGATGTTTACGACGCGGACAAGGCGAGGGATGTGCTCACCAAATCCGGTGAAGAAGCTTGTACGCTCGCTATCGGCGAGATGGAGAAGGAACGATCAATCATGTATCTGCCGAAAGACCGAGAAAAGGTGGTTCCAGGCCGAAACTTTTTGTTTTCCGACAAGCTTTTGTCCTCTTTCGACTACAAGTTTGGCTACTACGTGATGAAGGATGCTTCCGGGTTTGAAGACGCTTTGATCAGCACCTTCAAGTCGTGCAAGGGCTTAATCATGTCGCGGGCAGCGCCAGATTCATCGGTCATTAGTATTTTGGATCTCATCTGCCGACGAGAAGTCGAAGTCGTTCGAGTCAATGGTAATGAGGGTAACTTCTCTATGGAGGGCTACAAATCGCGAACTATTGAAAAGGACCAGCTGGACTGCGATATCGTTCTCCGAAGTCTAAGGGGACGAGAGCTCACGCCGGTTGAGCGACCTGATGTGGATTTTCCGCTGTCTCCGGAACCATGCGGAAACGTGTGGACAGGCGTCAACCGGTCGCTAAACACACACCTTTGGAATAAGATGGTGAACTTCCTCTTGCTAACCATTGCTTTGCGTCCAGGTGTCCCGGCCACTGTGCTACGTCAAAAACTGAAACTGGTCGTCACGCCCAAAGAGCTCGACCAGGTGATGAAGTGGCTCACGGATAAGAGATGCATCAGAGGCGACAGCAGCGCCTACTGGATTGAGGCGGGCTGGTACTCAAACATTCACATTCCTCATGCCCAATTGGCTGTATAAACATGCGCAAGTTAGGACCTTCTTTTTTCCTGTATATATGTTGTGTTAATTTGATGTCTACTACTGCAAATTGACGGCCTCGCCATAATCAAGTTGCCACACCAAACCTTACCCTTGTCACGTGACTCGATATGTATCACACTGTCACAAGCGGCTCTACAATTGTCTTCATTTGATTACCCATGGAGTCTAACGGGGCCAGTGCTGGTAGCAGATGGAAGGCTCGCAAGAAGCTTCGACCGATCGGCTACCCGCGGCCTCCCGAGCCTACTGAGTCACCTGTAGACGATGCCTTTTTCAGTCTGTCGCATAAGCGGGATACCCCCAAGAAAGAGCGATCTGAGGAGCGCCGGCCCGTGGCTCAGCCAGAGGAAGATATGGAGGTGGAGGTTGATTTGGATGAGCTGACTAAAGATCCTGATGAGGAAGAGCAAGAAGAGAGAATCCCAGGACTTGTGACAATGATACCGCCCAGCGTACCACCAGAACCAGAACCTGAACCAGCACCGGAGCCAATGTCAGAACCCCAGCCAGAGGTGCCAGCAGCTGGTATTGATGTGGAAGATAGCGTGATTGAAGAGGTGGAAGACAGCGTTATAGTCCTGGACGAGTCTGACGATGAATTTGAGGCTCAGTCAGTTGTTAATGTCAACACAGTGGTGGAGCAAGAGGACGAAATCGACTCTGAGCTGGCAGAACAAGTGCGCCAGTTACAGGAAGCACGAAGACAGAAGGCATTTCCAGTCACTATTCGCATAGAGCCGGCAAATACGGCGCCGTTCGAGATGCAAATGCAAAGTAACGCTCGATTTTCTACGTTAAGAAAAGTGTGTCCCGAGGGTATATTTGTTTGGCAAGGAAGCCGTTTGTTTGATGTTTCTACGCCTAATCTGGTGAAGGTGACGGAATTTGAGCCGAAAATGACCATTCAGGTCATGTCAGAACAGACCTTCCGGCAGGTTCAAGATAGCTTGCTCGAGAAAGCACTACGAGACCCAGAGCCGGAGCCAGAGCCAGAGCCACAACCGGAGCCAGAACCTGAACAGGAAGAAGAGGACGATGAGGGTTACTTCAAGATTTCGCTGAAAGGAAAGGATAACAAGGCGCTATATGTGTCGGTCAACGCCACGACGAAGATTGCTAATTTGATTGAATATTACCGGTCGAGGAAGGAGCTCGGTAAGGACGTGGTCATCAAACTAGAGTTTGACGACGAGCCTCTGGAAGAGAACATGGTTGTGGGAGACACTGAGCTGGAAGAGGACTATACCGTTGATGTTCATTATTAGTGCAGCCTCAAGGTTTCTGAACAGACTGCCTGAGCATCCATTCGACAAATCCCCTCAGTTTCGCATGTTCGCGCAGCACGCAAGCCCAATATATCCAGCTCCTGAAAACCTCACTAATCTCAAAGCCCCCCACAGCTGTTCGTAGCCACAGCCGTCAGACTGATTGCCGACCGCTACCGGTGCCCTGTTCAACAACCAATGGATTACTCACTGTATTTATTACTAACTTATCGCTAGCGAGACATTTATATATTGATTTCTTACTGACCTGAAGATACGAGTGTATCTTGGATAGGGTGCCCTAACCCCCACACGTGACCACTTGTGATACCAAAATAGCACAATGTCAATTCATCTTCATGCTTCTGATTCTGTGCCTGCTTGTCGGCAGTTGCTTTGCCCGAAGCTTCCCTCTGCTGTTTTTCTCATACAAGGAGTGAGTGGATTAGCACTTTACAGTCTAACATAGTGTTCCTAGCGTCTATAAGGACATTCAAGATCTGAGGAGCCAGCACAGCGGCAGCATTGTTCCGTACGACGATGTGAGCTCTCTTATGATGCGGTGGCTCGCTGGCTGTCCGTCAGATACTTACTTCATAATAGACCAGCCTGGACTGAGGTTAGAGGACCTACAAAACCCGGTGTCGCTGGCAGGCCATGAACAATGGCCTGAACTAAGAAAGTTCGCTAGACGTTCAGCCACGTTGGGTTCATTTCCGAGGATAGACGCTTCAATTAGGCTGAACCAGCTGGAGCGGTCAATTGCAAAGAAGTGCGGTGCAATCGTCGTTGTGCCCGATGTCCATGCAGAGGTGCCCATGGACGAGTACCTGGACACCGTGCCACGGGTGGTGAGGATAACTTTTGACCCGCTACCGGAGCGAGGTTTTGAGAGAGAGGAGGCGTTGAGGTTGAATGGTGAGTACTTCTGAGTGATGTCAGTGCTGTGTAATGGAAATGGGATGTGAAGAGCTAACTAGACGCCAAAATGCTGGAAATCATGGGCAAGACGCCCAGTCCGTTCTACTCGCTCATATACACGTCCACTACGGCCAACGAAGCGGATACAAAGCACGATCTGTTCCCGGACATTGTCCGATGGAACCGAGACCCCAGGAACCGTGAGACCTGGAAACAGCATGAACCGAGGAAGGCGAAAAGTGCCAACAACGAGGCTATAACGCCGCTGCCACCTTATGCACAGATGCAAAAGCAGAAGGGGAAAGAAGAGCCAAAGAAGTTGCGGAAGTCCTCGGAGACTGTCCTGTCGACAGACACAGTGGTGCTGGTGCTGTTGACGTCTGTGATGATGATGGTTATTTATACAATTATCAAGATGGCGTTTGCACGATAGCCGCTGTTGAGACAAATATGCATATTAAAAAACTTAGCGGCTCTTGCGGGACCTAGAGACGCTTTGACTTGGATTCGCTTGAGGAACATCTGGCCGCTCCGTCACTGTGATCCGGCCAACCCAGAGCTAGTCTGGTGCTAGATTGCGCGTAGGCAACAGCAGCAAAACGGTAGAAGACTAGTACAAAGAAAAAAAGTGGAAGTGAACACACATCCAGTAGGATAGATTGTACGGTACTGAGTTAGGCAAGCCACTCAAAGGATGTACGTATCGTAGACCGTTGTAATTGATAACACAACGTTAACAATTAATCCTTCCCTCATAGATAACCTTGATGAACGAAACTCACAGATACAGTAGAGCTCGAGGGAATCCTGCGTAATCACATGCCAGGTCAAGGAAAAGTCCGCCTCTTCCTGGCGTGGACTCGTCAGACGGGAAGAGAGAGCCGAAAAGCTGGCAGCGGCATGGAGACCTGGCGAGCTACGACTTCAGTCACCAAGGAGTCTAGCGCAGGCGGAGCCGGTGATGCCAGCCGTGAGAAGGCCTTATCGAGACTTCCCTAGGAGGCAGTCTTGACATTCTAATTCGGCCGGACTGATCTTCTGGAAGAAGTTAGAGACGCTGTCAGCGATGGTGCCTGTGATCTGCAGGCGGGACTTGAGAGTCTTGAGGGGGTCCGGAGAAAAAACCAAACGCTGGTGAAGCTCATCAATTAATCATTTCCTGCTGTTTAAAGAGACCGCCGCGCACCACAGCGGTTTACTGTCCTGGGAGAGGATTCGCTTCTTCTGCAAAGGGAAGTACCACACGTTCTCGAGGCAAAGAGAAAAACAGGGCCAACCCTGTTAGCACATACTCACCGCTGTATTCGAAATAAAAAAATCAGCAGGCGAGACCGTCTTGAAGGAGACGAAATCGGAGCCGCATCAGCCACAGTAGGCTCAGGGAGTAATCCAGCGTATCAATATGAAAATGGGCGGCCAGTGCAACGGCAGCTGCAGTCCTCATCTTACCACTCGTCGTCTGCGAACAGGTCGTCTTGGAGGTCCTGGGGCATCGGGACGTAGCCCTCGACAGCAAGGACCTGTCGACGGTTTCAAGGGGACGAGCCAGTCTGGCCCTTCCTATGGCTGGAGATCAGGTCCTAGAGACGTCGTCCTTAAGACTCGAGACCAGAGATGGTGCGGTACGCGTCCTTGTTGGCGGTGTTCCGCTTGCGCTTCTTTGCCTTATGCACAGCGTCAGGTCGGAAACGATACGCCGCGTTATTTCGAGGAGTGTTGCTGGACTCGGGTCTCTCATCGCCATAAGCGTGGGATGACTTGTGCTTGACGGGATGATGTCGTGGACGTGGCCGCTTGTAGGCATGCGACGAACCAGCTTCCCGGTTGATTGAGCCAATGGGGTTGTTTTCCGAAATCGCACAGTTGTCCTGGTAATTGTGGTGCATGTTGATCATCATGTTGATGGACTGAGCGTCGTCTACAGGGATGTAGCCGTCGATTGCCCTCCGGTTTCGGAAGTCAAACTCGCCCACGTCGACGTCGCCCAGAGTGCTCTGGCAGGCAGCCATGGCTTTCCAGAACGTCAACCGCATGGTGTCGTAGAGGATGTTGGGATTGAGCCGTTCAGCTGCGAGAATCATTCGGAACAGTCGGACGCCAGAGGTGAAGACTCGTTGCTCGTCCCAGTGACCTCTCTTTAGGGTGAGATCCACGTAGTCGCCGATAGCAGCCGCCATATCCTTCTCGAACCCGAGATAACAGTTGAAGAAGACACGCTGGACGAACTGGTGTAGGTTGTCCGCGTTTTGGACGCTGTAGTCGATCAGTTCCTTGGGAATGGAGTGTGAGTTCAGGAGGTAAATGTGGCCCTCTTGAAAGAGCTTGACACGAACGTAGTGGTATTCCAGAGTTTCACCAAGTTGGATCAGCGTGGACAACTCCTTGAGATCTTTCAGTGTCGGCTGGTGGAAATCCTCCGGTTTGGGGATGAGGATCTCAATCACCTTCAGTACCTTCTCCTTCTCAGTGAGAGTAGTGCATTTGAGAAGGTTCGGGTCAACAGAGAGCGGAGGAGCGGCGGAGGGGGTGGGGGCCACAGGCACAGGCGCAACGGCAGCAGCTGAATCCACGACAAATCTAGCTGGAAACTTGAACTTGTTGGGCTTCGCGACGGTCGCTGCCCTAGGCCGCATCAGCGAGGCACGGTAGCCAGGGGGAAGGTGGACAAACCTGACGTCAATCCTGCCGTCTGCGAGTCGCTTGAGGTCAGCGAGTGGTTAGCCCATGATGATGGAGTTGACTTTATCGTCAACAAGAGTCCGGTCCATCGTAGCATCAAAGGGCAGTTCCTCCAGGAGCAGCTTGAACTTGTCGTAGAAGACTGGCTTACTACCCAGAGCTGCAAGGGACAGTTGTTTGAAGCCAGCAAGATTGACGAGCGTGTCAACAGTCGCATTCTCAAACTGGTAATAGTGATTCTCACCATTGGAAACAGTAGCAGCGCCGGTCTTCATCTTTTCGGCTCTCTGCCTGTTTAGGGGCTCGTCGATAATCGCTGCACGTTCAAGTCGCGGGGTCGAGCAACCCTGGACGCGGTTTCACAACCCTGGACGCGCTTCAGATGATGGCCTCACCAATGCACTCTGGTTTCGGTCCACTGGCATGTGATTTCGCCAGAGTTGGTCTGTTTAAAACAGCTGAATTGTCTCCAAACCCTCCATCATCCGCCAACAACTTCGCTCCTGAGTTCTACTCTAGTGTGAAGTCCATTGCTCTTGAAGATTATCTGTGAAGGAAAGGATCATTTGGTGTTTAACTGTTTCGTTATCACTGACAACGGTCTACGAGGTGTATCTTACAATCTCTACTTCTGACTGACTGTTGATTTTCTTTTCATTTGTGTTTTCTTATCAGTCTACTGCTTGCGCTACTGGATTTCTCCAATTATAACAGATAGCCTCATCAATGCACATATGCTGCCTCACCGAATCCAGTTACCCGCACGGCTGGTGATAGTTTGGTGATCGCGCAGTGGGACATCGCCACAACTAATTAAATAGGTGACCACTTCCTTATCGCCACAATGTCATTCTCAGACGAAGTAGACCTGGAGGCCCAGTTTCCCTATTCGGACTCGCCCGAGTTCGACCGGCTGGCCGAGACGGTTGCCAGCGGACTGTTTGAAATCAACTCGAAGCTTGTGAAGCTTCAGAGCTCGCTGAAGGCCCTAGATAAGAGAGAGGACGTTGCGTTAGAGGAGAGGACAGTAGACCTGGCTGATTCAGTTCGTGATAAGTTTAAACAGCTCCACGAATCGATAAAGCGAGTCCAGTCGTGGCCAGACGCCTTCCCGGCACAGCGGTTCACCCAACAGAAGCTGTCGCGGGAGTTTCAGACTGTTCTGGCAGAGTTTCAGGAGCTACAGAGGAAGTTAGCTGAACGACAACGAGGTAGCATAGTCCGGGCTAAGACATTTATCGAAGAGACAGAGCAGGGGGCACGAGAAGAGGGGGAGCAGGTACAACTGTTGGAACAAGAGCATTTGAACGAGCATGAAGTGAGCTACCAGCAGCAGCTGATTGCAGAGCGAGAAAGCGAAATCCAGGGCATTGAGCAGGGAATTGAGGAGCTCAATGAGATTTTCACAGACTTGGGCACGATAGTGGCGGAGCAGGGAACGATTATAGACAACATTGAGGCAAACGTGTACACGATAGCCAGTTCGACAAGAGAGGCTAGTACGCAGCTGACCAAGGCAGCGAGGTACCAGCGAAGTGCGAGGGGGCGGTGTTTTTGTTTACTGATGGTTCTGGTGGTTGTGTTGGTTGTGATATTGCTGGCAGTGAGTATCTAGCCTGAGTGGGTGGCTCGAAGTGTGGCTACTGGCTGATAATCTGCCTGGCCAGCCTGGAGCTGTTGACGGTAAACTAACATAGATGTTCCTCGGTTAGAGTAGATCTACTGGCCCGGTGCCCTGTAGTGACTTAATAAGTGTACGATTGATTTAGATTTGCCTAGTTCTTGTGGATAGGCTGGGTCGATGCAAGGTCGCGTGACAGGTCACCTTCCCGAAACGTGCTATGGCGAACTTGTGAGGATTGGGTGGCGATACATTTCAAATGGTACCAATACATTTATCCTAGGCACTGTAAGCTGTTGTCGCCGGGCAAGGGGAAGACCCTTGTGTCGCGATGGGATGGCACGCAAGTCTGAGATATGTTGAGACTCGTCTCGGCGACGGACAGGGGCTGCAGCAGACAAGGCAGTGTTGCGGCAGTGGTTATAGCATTGTTCAGTATCTGGACATAAACTCCATATTCAATTAGTATTTTAGTCTGCCGTGATGTACAGTGCCTGCGTGTGTCGCTTGAAGCGAATTGGGAGATTAGATAAGACCTTTAACCATTCACTCGCGGGCGCAACATTATAATACGCGGTAAACCCGTGTCTGACACCTAGTCACGGTACCCAGTGTGTCTAGCACATTATTGGCAGCAGCAAGCGTCTGCGTGATTTCCGTCGGGTGATCCGGATCCGACAGCACATGCACTATGGAGGGCATCGAGGGCATGCCTAGGCTTTCCAAGTCGATGACTGAGCGAGGAAGAACTGTTGATAAGGAAGAGGAAGTGACCAGGAAGCGGAGTGCTTCACAGGATTGCGCTGCCGCTCCGCAGAACCAGTCGATACTGGCGTTCCTGACATGTACAGGGCAGAAATGCGACCGATTCGATGAATTTGAAGGCGAAGAGGAAGACGACGAGGATCTCAGCCAGCAGCAGAGCGTCGAGCAGGTCGTGGAGGAGGTTGATGAGGAGGAGGTGAAGAAGAAAGCGGTGGCAGAGAAGCTGAAGGTGAAATTCGGTGTCGAGAACGAGGAATTACTAGGAGGTAAGTACGAGCACGCGAGCGCAGCGAGCGGTTCTAAGTGGTTACGGCGAGAGGGGTGGAGAGATATTTTACACTGTCCTAGCTGAGGTTCAAGGCGGGACAGTCCTTGGTTCGTGACTAGAACAATGCCCATTGTGAGCAGTCATTGAGCTGTGGCGGGTTGACACTGGGCGGGCCAATGCTGTTCCGAGCTTCCGGATGGCTAGTCGATCATTGCTTTGGCCGGCGACCACAGGCGGGCCGGACCTAGCGGATGGGCGATCTGGGCAAGGGATAGAACTCTGTCATACTGCGTCAACCGACTCGGCTTCTCCGGGTAGCAACTTTCAACGGTTCGACCTGAAATCGGCGATCCGGAGATCGGGTACTGGGTAATCGGGTTGCAATGAGGCTTCATCTCGGCGTTCATAAGCTTTGACGTGATATGGCTCATGCAGGGTCTGCGGCTGGTACGGCTGTTGCGGTCGGTGACCTTCTTAACGCGGCTCTCTTTGTGGATAAAACTAACTCAGAATTCCCGTGCTGGCTCCTGAAAGCCATATCTATTCAAGGCAAACTGTACGTCACCACCAGGCACGTGTGTTTTTCCGCGTACCTGCCCAGAAACCAGGCCAAAGTCCTCAAAGCAGGATCGCTCACCAAACGAGCAAGGCGAACTCCCACCTGGTCGCGGTATTGGTTTGTGCTTCGAGAGGACTCTTTGGCGTACTACACAAGTGCCGCAGACACATACTTCCCCGCTGGAACAATCGATTTGCGGTATGCTATTCAAGCTGAACTCGTTGACAACAGTGGCTTCAAGATTGTCACAGAACAGAGAACATACCACTTTAAGGGCGACTCACCCCAGGCCGCCAAAGGATGGGTTGACGCTATTCAGAAGGAAATCTTTCGAAGCAAAAATGAAGGCAACTCAGTCAAGGTTATCCTGCCAATCGAGAGCATTATTGACGCTGAAGAACGGAGTATATTTGAGGTTGGCGAGACACTGAGTCTAAGAGCTGTTGACGATGAGGAAACATATACCATCGACGAGTATACGTTTGCCTTCTTCAAGAACAAGCTGGGGGTCAAAGAACTTATCGGTCGTCAAATGGCGTTCGCTCCCGGTTCTGAAGGCGCCAGAGAAAAGATCACCGACTCAACTGGGCCAAGATCGGCGAAAACCTCACCCCTACCAGAGAGGCCTACTACACCAATGACCGCGTCTCTCAACCGGATCAGAAGCCTGTCTCTGAACAAAGCGACTCAGTCGCTAGGAAGGGCAACGACTATTGTCACCAAGCCAATTACTGATCTAGCCGGCAAAGTTGTCCACCCGTTCAACAAGGACGAGTCGGAAACTGTCTCGCCGGAATATGGCCAGGATAGCATGGCCAAGAGCTACGACATGCTATCGACCCCTAGTGGAGAGGAGGAGTACAGAAAGCCAAAGGTGTATAACCCTCTCAATGTGATCAATAAGGTCACCGAAATGTGGGAAGGTGGCGTTAAACACTTTCAGAATGACGATGACACTGAGCTTAGGGACAGCCGCTACCTTGTGCCAGACGACGAAGCCATAGCATCAAACGCTCGCTTCCGAGAACATTTTAGTCTTGGCGAGGAAGAAAATCTTGTGGCATCATACTATTGTCACCTCCAGAAAGCTTTCCCACATTACGGCAAGATCTACCTGAGCAAGAACTTTATCTGTTTCCGAACGCTAATACCAGGCGTCTCGACCAAGATGATTCTTCCGTTGGTTGATGTGGAGAATGTGACGAAGGAGAAGGGTTTTAATTTTGGATACTCTGGTCTGGTAGTCGTTATCCATGGCCATGAAGAAATCTTCTTCGAGTTCAGCAGTTCCGGGTGCCGTGATGACTGTGAAATGATGATGCTTCGTGAGATTGAGAATGCAAGGCGAAGGCTGGACACGGAAGGTGCCAAGAGCCTTGAGAATTCTCTGACGGAGTCGCGAATGCTGGAGTCATCACAGAGTATGGAGAGTGCACACATCTACACATATGAGGAGACAATCAAAGAGAGGGTGGGTACTGACCGGTGGCGACCTGTCATTATGACTTCAGAACCCATAGAGGGCGACTCGATTGACTTCAAGAAGCCGCGAGAAAAGTTGAAGTTCACAATGCTGACTATCGGATCTCGGGGTGATGTTCAGCCATATATTTCTCTGGCCAAGGGCCTCATGGCAGAAGGTCACAGCTGTCGAATAGCGACGCACGCAGAGTTTAAGGACTGGGTCGAGAAACACGGAATTGAGTTTGCTGAAGTTGCAGGCGACCCCGGCGAACTCATGAAGATTATGGTCGAGCACGGTATGCTCTCTGTGTCGTTCATTCGAGAGGCGACTGTGAGATTCAAGGACTGGATCACGGACCTGCTCAACACCGCGTGGGACGCTTGTCAGGGTACTGATGTGCTGATTGAAAGTCCAAGTGCAATGGCAGGTATTCACATAGCCGAGGCACTGCAGATTCCATATTTCAGGGCCTTCACCATGCCATGGTCTAGGACAAGAGCGTACCCGCACGCTTTCATTGTTCCGGAGCAGAAGATGGGTGGCTCCTACAACTACCTGTCCTATGTCTTGTTTGACAATGTGCTCTGGAAAGGCACGTCTTCGCAGGTGAATCGATGGCGTAAAAAGACTCTCGGACTGGATAAGACCAACTTGGACACTATGCAACAGCAAAAGGTTCCGTTCCTGTACAACGTTTCGCCATCGGTGTTTGTGCCTCCAGTGGACTTCGCGGACTGGATCAGAGTCACGGGTTACTGGTTCCTGAACGAGGGTGGCGGTGATTATAAGCCTGACCCGGAGCTGGTGGAGTTCATCACCAAGGCTAGGGCAGACAATTGCAAGCTTGTGTACATCGGGTTTGGGTCGATTGTTGTTTCCGATCCCAAGGAGCTCACCAAAGCTGTTGTGGATTCTGTCGTGAAGGCCAAGGTCCGCTGCGTGCTATGTAAGGGCTGGTCAGACCGTCTTGGAAATAAAGAAGCTAGCAAGCTTGAAGTTGACCTTCCTCCGGAAATTTTCCAAATCAAGAGTGCCCCGCACGATTGGCTGTTCCCGCAGATGGACGCTGCCGTTCACCACGGCGGCTCAGGCACAACTGGTGCTAGCCTGAGGTTCGGCCTGCCTACAATTGTTAAGCCCTTCTTTGGCGATCAGTTTTTCTACGCCAACCGGGTCGAAGATTTGGGTGCCGGTATCCACCTCAAGAAGCTGAACGTGTCACATCTGTCCAAGGCACTTTGGGAGGCTACACACAACGAGAGAATCATCACCAAGGCCGCGGCTATTGGCAAGCATATCCAGAAGGAAGACGGCGTGAAGAACGCCATCCAGGAGATGTACAAACAGATGAACTACGCCACGAGTATCATCAAGCCGCTGCCGAGAAAGAGGACAGAAAAGTCCAAGGACGAACACGATTGGATCATGGTGGAGTAACATTCAAAATCAAAGTCAGTATTTATTAAGCAAAGTGAATTCCTGTTTTGTGGAAGGCGTATAGCAGTTTGAGGAAGTCAGTCTCGTCGCATTTGTTTGATCGCTTCTCGCCCATGCCAGTTTCGGTCAGCACTCTTTGAATTTTCCGTCGCACTTTCTTTGCGCCGTCTGATAGTTTTTCTTTCTTTCCCTCGTTTTCCTCCATCTCTTCGTCCTCCATGTCATTCTCATTGTCCTCTGGTTCGCCAAACTCAGAGACGTACGCCTTGTAGTTCTTTTCCAGAATGCTGAGCACCTCTGCGCCCTTAAAACCAGCGGCAAGGGTTCTATTCTTTCGGTTAAAGACCACACGTAGTAGACCGTCCCACTCGTTGTAGTCAATATTTGGCCGCGGCTGCTTGATTTCAATCTTGACGACATCAGATTCAACCTGTGGCGGAGGTCGGAAGTTGTTTCTGCCGACCTTCATGATGTGAGTGACCTTGGCCCACATTTGCACGTTAACAGCCAGACGACCATAAAGCTCACTGCCTGGTCGAGCCAACAGTCTTAGGGCAAATTCTCGCTGGAACATGAGAACAGACACTCGCGGTGGGTTGGGCTGGTTCAGCAGCTTGAACACCAGCGGCGAGGAAATCTGGTATGGAGTGTTGGAAATGCAAATGTCAAAGTAAGGCAGGTCTGTCTTGATACAGTCTCCCAGCAGGATTTCTAGCTTCTTTTGCTGTGGTGTGCCCTGGACTCGCTTTGTCAGTTCAGCAGCCATTCGCGGATCCATCTCCACGGCAATGACATTTCGTGCCTTTTCCAGTATCTTGACTGTAAGGTTACCAGTACCGGGACCAACTTCAAGGACAGTGTCTGAGTGTCTGATCTCGGCCTTGTCGACGATTCCCTGTGCTATCAGTGGGTTCTTTAGGATATGCTGACCAAGGCCTGTGTTCATCTTGAAAACGGAGTGAGCCTTGTTCTTTACTGTCTCGCCTCCGGTGGCACCGGCAGCCCCGCTCTTTCGCGTCATTTTCGTGGTAATCTTGCCCATAATGTGTATATGAGATTGTGCGCTGGTTATCGCATTTGCTGAATTTTGAAAAATTTTAGCCGCAGAATTGTGCGGCTCACTTCACCACTCGGACGCAAGATGAGCAACAGGCAGACAAGGTAAGAATCAGATAGGTGATGGTAGGGCAGCTGCAAGCTGTGGCCTACACGCTAACCTCACTTCGCTTGCTAACAAGTCTCAAACTCTTCATCGTTGGAACCACGATGATGTTGTTCTCGTCGGCCGCTCTGTACAAGCGAGTTGTACTGGGAGAGGAGAAGAAGAAGCAACTGGGCGAGTTTACCACAGACGGGGGGCTGCGAATGTTTAATGACGACGAGATTGCTCAGAGGGAAAACGATAGTTGGTTCAACAAGATCTTTGGCAGGTAGTGCGCATTCTCCCATAGACATTTGACCCCACGCCATGGTATTCAGCGGCTACAAACATGCATACCGAGGTGCTCTAATCAATTCTCGGTGTTACAGCAACCTGTCAAGGATAAGACGCGGGGGGTTTAGACAGTGGGTTGGAATTTTCAGACAATTTTATTGTTTATAAATATGCATAAATATCGTTTCTCATTGCTCATGACGGGCCTGTCAAGTCCAGTGTTAGCGCATCACCTCCACGCTGGCCTTGGTATGGAACTGCTGACTGACCTGGCACCGGCCCTCGCGCCAGTGGAAGTACTGGGTCTTGGAATATTTCTTGGTTGCTCCCGCAGAGTACTTGTGGAGGCCATTTTGTGCAGTAACGGCGGCAGAGAGGGCTTTCTTGGGCTCGCGGACTGTTGAGCCAGCGACGGTGTGAATACCCTGGCCGTGGTGTAGTTGGACTGCCTGGGCACCCGCGTGCCTGTTGGTGTTGGTATGTTTCTGGCCGGCAGGCTCTTTCGGGGCAGACTGTTTGCCCTCGCGGCTGGCAAGGCCGGAGGCGGTAGGCTTGAGCGAGCTGAGCTGGGCCGGGAAGAGGTCAGCGAAGGCCGTGAGACTGGCCTTGATGGAGGAAGCATGCTGCTTCGTGGAGTTGGGTTGCTTCTGGGCGTGGCGGTGGCGCTCACAGGTGTGGGCAGCGAAGTTCTAGCTGACCTCGGCGTGGGCAGTGGGCTCGCAGTGGGTATGGAAGACTTTGGCGTCGGCAGCGAGCTTGTGCGAGCACTAACAGGTGTTGGTAGCGAGGACCTGGTAGCTCTGGTCCTAGGCGCAGGTTGAGGAATGCTGGAGGAAACCACCCGCTTTGGTTTTTCTGGCAAGGCGAACGGTGGCGGCTGTGACCTGCTCAGTCGAGAAGTAGGCATTGGTATCAGTGAGTTTCGCTTCTTCTCCTCGACCTGGTACTGCAAGTTCGGCTTGGACACTGTGATTGTAAGTTCTGGCTTGAAGTTGAGCTTTCGTGGTTTCAGCGCCGGTGATTCTGGAGAGTAGCACTCGCTCGAGAAGCTAGATCGCGAAAAGTTGGAGTGCATGGAGCTAGTGCGGGACCGCGTGTACTGTGTGTCGGTATCACACTTGTCGAATTTCGCACAAGGAGAGTCCGGCACGTCAGGTTTGAGCTCGCCCCATCGCGCATTGAGGTTTCGTCGCACCGTGTGCATCTCGCCGTTGACTGTAAGCTGGTTGTTGAGAGCTCGATCAAAGAGCGCCAGAATTCGCTGCACCGAGGTGGCCAGCTGCTTGTTTGCTGTTTCCGTAGAGTCGTGCCTGAGGGTCAGGTTGGTCTCGTATTTGTCCATAAGTTCCGCGGCCTGGGCGCCGGTCTTTCGGAAGATGAAGATCCACCTGTCTTCGCCCAGCTCCTGTTCGAGCCGGCCAACGTCCTCTTTGAGAGTCAACCATTTCCCGTCCAGTTCCCTGTACTTTTGCTCGAGTGACCTCACTGACGAGGGAAACATCAGCTTGGCCGCGGCGGCGTACTGGTTGAGTCGGATCAAGATGAAATCTAGGCTGGCTCGTAGCGGGTTCAGCCGGGACAAGACCTCGTTGAACTTAAGATTCACCTGTCGTTCTGTCTCGGTGAAGTTTGGAAGCCGGGCATGGCCAATGAACGGGCTCTCACTCATTGTTCGCTGCAGCTGGTCTATGTCAACGGGGCCCGAGGAAAAGTGTCGCTGCTCCTGCAACTCAAAGACGGCGTCGAAGCACTGGTCTATTTCGTCCTGGACCTCGTTCAGGATCTGGTCGTGGAACTCTTTCCACTCGGATGCAACGTCTATCTGTTTCCTCAGCCGGGAGATGAGGCCCAGGATATCGTGCCACTCGTGTATGGCCTTCTCGACCTTCTCGACGACAGGGAAAAAGTCCAGCTCTTCCTGCTCGCTCTTTGTGCTTTCGAGGACATTCATGAGCTCTGTCATGATATCGGCGGCCCGGAGAACCGAGGAGCCGACCTTGCGGACGGTCTCTCGGCCCTCAAACATCCACTCAACATCGTCCTGGGCGTCGAAACTCTTGAGGACGCCCTGGCTGGTTTTGAAGTACTCGAGCACTCGCTCGACGGCGTCGTCTACTAGCGCTAGGCCGGCGTCAGGCTCGTTGTGTAGCGCCAGGTTCTTGAGGCTCGGTAGCGACACAAGCTGGAGGGTTTTGACTTGGTCCATGCCGTCTCCACAGTGCTGATATGCTGGATCTGACCGGGGTATTGATGGATCTCGATAACAGCAACAAAGCTTAACTTCACCGGCGTCAAAGTCTCTGTGGTACTTGACCTCTCACCCCTATGCCGTCTGTATGCGCTGCCGAGTTATAGAGGGGACCTATGCAGAATGTCTTGAACCTCACGAAAAAGGGGCACTGACGTATGTAAGGACCAGGATGAAAGTATAGTGGGAAGGCAATGCTGGCTGCGGTGATGTTTACATGTGATGTTTACAGCGTATGTGGTTGACCGAGTTGGTGGAACTGACAAAACAGACTAATCCGGAAAGAGGTAAACACTCCCGCGTTGAGAATGTGGGTTCCACCGCGGTGAAAACCAACCGGCCGGTGCGTCACGCACTGAGATAAATTTTGCGTGCAGCAACGACACGCACGGCCATAGACAGCTACAGTACATTACATAACACACACTTCACACGTACATGTACAGTCCAAGCGCGTCAAAGCGTATGTTGGTATTTTTTGCGGTTAGGGTCAGGGCAGGGGCTATCAGGGGCAGATGGCATAACGTTCAATAACTCTGGGACGTGTATTCCTCGATTGAGTTAATTGCGATGAGGCACAATAGCAACGGTGGACAATAGATCGAGCCGCACAATCGAAGTCCACGATCGGTACTATTGCTTGTGGGAGGTCCTTTCGGTGTATTACTCTATGGTGCAGTGGTTGAAACTGCTAATAAATAGTTGGTGTGTTGGACATGTAATGCTTGTGGTGGTACGACGCGGGGGCCAGCTACCACGAGGTGACATCCACCTCAGCCTCGCCGAACAGCGAGCTTTTGGTAAGCTCGCCTACCTCTGAATACTCGACGCCCTCTTTCTCCATGATTTCCGGCAGCTGCTCGTGCAGGAACTCCGTGATGAGCTTATTGATCTGGACAAACTCGAGAAGGAACGCATCGTGGCCGTCTGGCGAGTCGATCTTTTCCAGCCGAGCGTTTGGAATGTTTTCGGCTAGCCTCTGCTGTTCCACAAAGGTAAATAGGCCGTCAGACGACACCCCAATAACGAGCGTAGGCTGCTCAATCATGCCGAGGGCCTCCTCAATGCTCTGAGCTCGACCTCGAGACACGTCGTGCGTGTCCAGCTTCCTTGTAATGGTAATGTAACAGTTCGAGTCAAACCGCTTGATAAACTTGTTGGCCTGGTATCGAAGGTAGTTTTGTGCCGTGAAGAAAGTCTGTGGCTTGTTGGCGCTGACGATAGAAGACGAAGAGCTGGATCGCGAATGCTCTAGTGGTGGGCTGCTCAGTCTCTTTCCATTCTGATGGCCGTGGTTGTTTATTGCCCAGTTCTCTTCAGATGCGTTCGTGGGAGCTCGGAAAGAGTCCTGCACCTTGTGCTTCAACGGGTCAGGGAGTCCTCGCCCGAACTTGGAATCAAATGAGTTTCGCGACCGGTACGTCAGCATGGCAGCCATCCGCGCAGCACCGAGACCAGTGATTGGCGGGTCTTCAAACGGATAGTATCCGTCGAGATACTTTGGGTCGCTGTAGATACTCTGTCGCTGTGCCTCGCCCCACGAGATGCCCCACGCACTATGCGAGGCACATGTGGCCAGAGGCACAATCGTCTTGACATATTCCTTTCCGAAGTAAGCATACTCAAGAACCAGCATTCCTCCCATGGATCCTCCGATAACAGCGGCAATCTGTTTGACTCCTAGTTCGTCCAAGACAATTCTCTGGAGCCTGGCATCGTCTTTGACCGTAGCCAGCGGGAACTCTGGGCCGTATCTCTTGTTGGTACTGGGGTCATTCGTACAGGGAGAAGCAGTTCCATAAGGCGAACCCAAAGCGTTGATGCAAACAATGTAGAATCGAGTAGGATCAAAGGCCCGTCCAGGTCCAATCAAAGGTCCCCACCAGTCGCTTACGTCGGCGGATCCGGTCAAAGCATGGCAAATCAACATAACATTGTCTTTCTCCTCGTTCAACACACCCCAGGTTTTGAACGCTACGGGGACATCGTTCAGGACTTCACCAGTTTCCAGGACAAATTCAGGAACCACAAAGTATTCCTGGTCCAGCAGGGCGCTAAACGGGTTCTCCGGTTGCGTTTTTCGCCGTTCTCATTAGTCGCGTTCCAGATAGGTAGTTTTGTCCAAGAAACCATATTTACGAGCCTGGGACAACCAATGCGCTCGATCTGGTCACGAGCCCTATCTCACCATGACCTATCGCTCCTAAGCGCTTCCTGTGAGGTAATTCCTTCATAGCATCTAATCCACAGCTCCCTCTATTGTTTTTCCCGTACTCATACTTACCCAACACCATACTGTAATGAGTCAAGGTGCGTGAGGCTCAAACGGTGGGATGGCGTCACGTCACGATGTTACTGATCGGCTTATGGTCGCGTCGCGCGGTGGGAGACTGCGATCGTCTTGGCAACGCGCTTTGCAATCCGTGTGGGATAAGCTTAAAGATTTTGGCACAGACTACAAGTTAGGCATGAGTTCAATCTGCCGGAAATCAGCCAAAGGACCGAGGCAAAAGTGTTTTGTTAGCGTCGATGCAGATCCTACAGATGCCATCAAGAGCCATAACTTTCCCAGAACGGTGGAATTAGTGTTTCCCGAGAACCCTCCACTATACGACAAACTGCGCAGCTTCAAGTTTCACACTTACCACGCTCAATGTCAATTAAGATCATTGCTCACGCCGGCATTTGCAAACCTGGGAAGTGACTGGGTCCTGCTCTCAAAGACACATCTAGACAGTGACAATGTCTTTTGCATTGTCAACGGCACTTTGACGATATCGCTTCCGAAATCAGAATACCAGAAAGCGGGCTTGACCGGACAAAAGTCAAAATTTCAGAAAGACCGCTTCATCATCAAGTACGACCTCAAAAAGGGCCTCAATAATCGACTAATATGGGCCGTTAACAATACTCTAACAGAGACCTACAACTTTGCATTGACATTCAAAGACGGAAAACGCATGGACCGAAGCATATTAGAAGGTCTAAAGGATATCAGCATTACAGAAAAGCTAGTTGAGCCAACAATCACTACCAGCACACTCACTACACCTACATTTGACTTTGACCAGGAAGACAAGATCGGCTTCGAGGAATGGGCAAACACAACACATGAATGGCTGTCTCTTGCCAGTTTAGATTCAGACGTTTTGCAGCACGAAATTGACCCGCATCTATCCTCGTATCAAGTTCTGGACCCAATTGCAAAAACACAGATAACCAGAGTCAAGTGGCACGGGTTAATGCTTAATGATATGGTCCTGCAGATATACCTCCAAGCTCAGCCACTCGGTTCCAACTGGCTGGCTCTAAACGTACTCGGAGCGCCAGATGCTCCAGTCGCCTGGAGAGAATACGAGCATGCATATCTTTTATCAGGAGAGAACAATTACACCATCATTAGGACTGAGAAAGGCTTACTTCACTTCAAACTGACGAACGGAATATAGTGCCTCTCAGTACAGGATATGTCATTAGTCTATTTACAATCGTGGGCGCGTTGAGCACTGCTATGAATAAGTCCTTTGCTTTAATGTTGAATCGATGCCTATGGAACGGTTTGTCGTTCTGTTGTTTCCTGCTCCAGCTCAATCTCAGGCTCCTCCAGCTCCTCCAACTCCTGTTCGATTTCCGGTTGTTTCTTTGGAACAATGTCTTCGTCTCGAGACATTAGCAGCCGTGACAGTGCACTGGTCGGGTCAGCGTATAATTCTGTGAACTTGCCCACCTCTGCGACCCTTCCCTCCGAACTCAGCACAATGACCTGGTCTGATCGACGAATTGTAGAGAGACGATGAGCAATGGAGATGGTTGTAGAGTTCTCCTGCATCAGTTTGATGAGCGTCTCGTTAACGGCGGACTCGGACTCCGCGTCCAGAGCGGAAGTGGCTTCGTCCAGAATCAATATTGCCGGGTTCTTGATAAGAGCTCTGGCAATGGCGATTCTCTGTTTTTGACCGCCAGATAGCTGGGCTCCTCGCGCACCTACAAAGGTGTCTAGTCCATCTGGGAAGTCTGCGATGAAGCTGCAGTTGGCTCGCACGGCCGCCTGAATAATCTCTTGTCGCGTAGCATCAGGTTTTCCGTATCGGATGTTGTCGGCGATACTTCCACTGAACAGAATTGGTTCCTGGGACACGACGCCAATGTTTCTTCGCAGCGACTTCGCGTTCACGTGTCGTAGGTCTTGTCCGCCAATGGTGATGGCACCCTGGACTGGGTCATAGAATCGCAGCAGAAGAGAGGTGATTGTGGACTTGCCTCCTCCGGATGGGCCCACAATGCACACGTTGCTGCCCGGCTGAATTTCAAAGGATAGATCGTTGAAAATGGACACAGCTGGTCGCGTGGGGTAGGCGAATTGAACGTTTTCGAATCGAATTGGAGATCGGGCAACCTTGATCCTCTCACCAACAGTAGTCTTGATAGATGGCTCTTTATCAAAAAGCTCAAACACTCGACTAGCGGCACCGACACCCTTCATGAGTTCTCCATAGAATGAGGCAATGCCGTAAGCAGACATACCCGCATAGCCAGCGTACATGGTGAATGTAGTCAGCTCGCCTAGAGTCATTGTTCCCTGCTGCACCAAACCGCCTCCAACAGCCATCATAACAAGCACGGTGAGATTTCCAATGACACCGGAGGTGGCAAAGTAGACACCGGCGGCAACGGCTTCCTTCCGACCAATGCTAAAAACTGTTCGAATCTTATCGGCGTACAGTCGAATCTCCTGTGTTTCACCAGTAAAGGCCTGGGCCGTCTTGATGTTACTAAGTCGCTCTTCAGATACCTTTGTCATGTTACCGACTGCTTTTTGCAATTCTCTAGAAAGAGATCTCAGTCTTCTACCGTAAACCCAACTTCCCGCCACGGCCATTGGAACTATAACCACAATGATACTCGTCAGCTGAGTAGAAGTATACATCATCATACCCAGCGCTGCAGTACACGATAACAGGGACCTCAATCCGTCGGACACGTTCTGAGTCAGGGATTTGGCCACGATGTTGACGTCACTGGATAATCGCGAGATCAAGTCACCAACTCTGTTTGCGTCAAAGAATTCAGCGTCTTGTGTGATGGTTCGCTTGTATAGCAGAGCTCTCAATCTCGCCACCAGTCGTTCACCGGTGGTTCTGAGCAATACAACTCGTCCATAGTTCGCCAGACCTCCCACAGTAAACACTACAGCCAACAGAGCGTAGAACTGGTTGAGTGGAATTCCAAAGACTTGTTTCACCTCCTCTTTGCTGTTGTTTGCGTCCAGCAGCTTGCCAATTGTTGTTGGAAGAGACACAGAGACTGCGGACGAGATAAATAGTAGTAGAATGGCAAAACCGAGACTCTTCTTCTCTCGTTTGATGAGTGAAAGAAGCCTCACGATTTCCTTCCACGTAGAATCAGACTTCTTGCCGTCTTTTCCGTTCGTTCGAGACAATCTGGCCGCCAGGTTGACCTTACTAGCAAGCTCAGCCTTCTCGGACCGCTTGAAAACTTGTTCTTCTGCAGTTAGGGACTCATCTTTGTTGAACCGGGGAGGCGAGACGGAAAAACTTCGTCCCGGCGCCACCAGACTTCTGAGAACGGTCGGTCGAGGAATGAACCGAATTTGCCGAACCAGAACGGGAGCCCGGAATCGGACACTAGTAATGGCCGGCCACATGGTTGATAGCCAAGCTGTCGCCTAATTTGTCGTTGGTGAATCACGTTTAGTCCCAACCGAGGTGCGTCATTAGTGTGGCTCGAAGCTGAATGGGGAAGGACATCTGATAACGCGCATGGCAAAGGCACTCTGCCAGAGAGAATGTAAAGTGACACAGTAAGAGAGCGGCGAGAGCGACTTGTAGATATATGGAAATCACGGGGAAGCAGGTCTTCTCAACAGGGCGTGTCCCTGTCGCGACCGTCTAGATTCAACCAGGTGACTGGACGGTTTCGGGAGAAAAACAGCATGAAGAGCTGTTCATATAATCACCAGAAGTTTTATATCGAGTACGGACAAGAAATAGGTGAATAACTGAATCTCGTCTACCGACCGTCAAACAGGTCGACTTAAACACTTATGGCCGGTTCAGCTAGAATTACATATGCAGGAAGACGAAGCGAAGCACAAATGTCGTATCATTGACACGGCTCGGCTCTAGTTAATGAGATTCTGGCGCAAGGACGTACAGGACTCTTTATAGTGTGCGTTGACTATATAGATCAATCCCGGAATTCTCTCGGTCCGGATGCTAATGACTGCGAGGTCGATAGAGTAGTCTTGGGTTGAACAATGAGCGGCTTAGAGTTATTATACAAACTTGTTGATTTCTAGACTGGAAATTATATTAAATATTTTCAGAGTGATAAATGTCCATGTAGCACAGAGTGAACAGCATCGGCGCGATGCTTCAAACGTCAAACATAAAAATCATAGACTAAGAGCAAGCTGATGCCAGTAATCACTTATGTTAAGAGAGAGAAGGGTAGTGCTAGCCGAAAGTCTCACATGACAGTCGCTCAAGTTCCCGACGAGTAGGAACCTTTCAGTTGGATAGCGCTATATCGAACCAAAAAGGCCCTCATGGACCATGGCCTGGTAGGTGTATCTCGCGTCGGTTTCGATACGCTACAGAGTGAAGGTGAGGCCGAACAGCGTCCAGCTGTGAAAGCGCGTGGCACGACGCATCAGTAGCCACCAAGTACTGGCTATTCGGTCTCTGACCGTTCGTGCATTGCTCAGGTGATTTCATACACCAATAAACTACTGCAAGGTCGGCGCCGACATGTCATGATCACCAGCAAGCAGCTCCTGATCTGTATGCTGCCATCACCATTGAGTAGAACCCCTGAGCTTGATATGAGCAGCTCCATGAGACATAATAGACCGTATCGTTCCATGGCATTGCGATACTCCGACATGTCCGACGTCAAATCCAACCACTACGACCACAGTTGTACACAGAAGAGTGTATTCTCCTAATCTAGTTTTCTAGCGCCCGTCGTCCAATAATGATGGTAATTTAGTTCTTGGTGACAGACAGTGGCTTGGACTCGGATTCTTGTTAGTAATGCAATTGCGGGGTGGACAGCGGGGAAGTTCCCTACAAAACAGCCCAATTCCCTACTGTCTCGTACTCCCAGTCAGAACTCTCAGACCTCGACGCTATATCGTCGCTACCATCCCACATGCTCCTCGAGGATGTACTCACGCTTTCCGCTCTCCCACACAGAAGCCCGCAGTTCGGTAAAGTCCTGAGCCTGGGTCTGGACTCGCTTCTCCTCCTTGAGAGCCTGTCGCAGAGTTCGACCGGCAATGGCCATGAATCGGCTGAAGGAAACACCTTGAGTAGCTGGCATGTTTGTTGAAGAGTTTTCAATTAGCCAATAAAGATGAAGTTGGGACTTGTCACGTGGATACGAAGACGAGGTTTAGTGACCTAACCCAGTTACCTTTTTGGGATGAAAGATTTTCCTCCTAACCCTGGCGTCTGATCTCACAATATATTTATTCTTTGAACAAGATGATGGACTTTTACTGGCAGCTGGCCAGCGATGATCACAAGGAGCGTATCCAGGCTGCCGTTGGGCTTCTCGAAGGATTGAACGAGAAAAACTCTGAGGAGGACTGGACCTATGCCTTCGGACGACTGCTGAAAGGTCTCTCCAGTTCCCGACAGTCGGCTCGAATTGGATTTTCCATGGCATTGGCTGAAGTTCTGAGAGCGCGACAGGATCATTTTACTGTGATGGGCTTCTTGGATAAGGTTCGCAAAAATTTCAAGGCGACCAAGAGCCTTACTGGACACGAGGAGCGAGGACTAAATTTCGGTACTCTCTTCGCGCTGAAGTCTCTAGCAGAGTCTCCGGTTATTCAGAAATGTACTTTGCAAGAGTTTATGCGGTTTGTTGAGGCTATTCTGGATCTGGCCAACAGAAAAGCCTGGCTTCGATTGAGTGCCTTTGCCGTGTTGTGTGGTATTTTTGAGAACCCATCGGAACTCGTCACTACAAATGCCACTGAAATCTTGGAGTTCACATTCGGAAAGATGACGGAGCGGGGACAAGTGCTGACGTCTGATGGCCTGGCTTTGTACTTTTCGCTCAACAAGGAAATGAGATCATTATGCTCAACTGAATGGGGCGAGCCTCTATCAAAAACCAACTTGGCTACACTATCAAAAGTTCTAAAGGAGGTTCCAGTTCAGGATGATGGAGAGAAGACGAACAAGAGCCAAAAGAGCTGGCGTGCGGGCCTGCATCCAGTCTGGGGTAAGCTGTTGGAAGAGCTACAGTCTCCAAGCGATGAGCCAAGTCGAAAGAAGCACAAGAAGAACAAAGAAAAGAAATCCAAATCTGACGACAAGCTCGGCCTGAGTGAGTTCTGGAAAGTTGTGGTTGACGAGGGATTCTTCTCGGCTACTGCCTCTCCCGAGCGAAAGTACACCGGATTCGAGATCCTGACGCTATTCCTACAACACACTCCGGATTTGACGGTGCTACTAAGCGATAATCTGCTGCGATGCATCATCAACCAATCGGCACAAACCGACCGTCTGTTGAACAAGATGGCCAGAAAGGTGCTGACCACGTTAGTGGAGGTCAGCGGACCTCGATCTGCTATTGTAGTCAAGCACTTGCTGCTATCGAAGAGTGGATCCATCAATTTTGACAGAATTACAAAGAGCAACACAATTCGAGATCTGGTGGTCAAGGCGCCTGCTTCCAGTGCCTCGGAGCTTGTGGACTTGTTCCTAGAAGTCTGCTCCAAGCCAGCTGAGGACAAGCGACAACAGTGGGCCCTAGACCAGATTCTGAGTCTGGTCAGAAGCAAGCACGATCAAGCGGAGGTTGTTGAGAAGGCGATTGATTTCCTGGTCCGTAATGGTTTCTTCAGGACCAAGCTAGAACTTTCTGAGCTGTGTCAGGCTCGGCTGAACTCTGTCATGACTGCCACTATCAGCTCTAAGGGTCAATCCTGGGCTTACTATGCTCTCAAGAAGATTGTTGATCTTGAGCAGAAGGAGGAGCTCCTCGTTGGCTTTGAAGGTGACCTGCTGACGGCCAAAGACAAGTCTGTCAAGACGTTGGAGAAGATTCGAAAGCGAAGACTGGCTTCGCCACACCAGGACGCTAGCTCGCAGCTGGCCGCGTTCGAGCTCATGTTTTCGCTGGTTCTGCTTCAGGTCTACTCCAGCGACAGTGAATCCGCCCTGGTTTTGGGTGAATTGCAAATGTGCTACAACAGCTTAGTGAGCAAGTCCAAGGTGGACGGCGATGAGGAGGTAGATGCAAGCCAGGTCCTAACTGAAATTATTCTTAGTTTCTTGACCAAACAGAGCGCTCTGTTGAGAAAACTTTCAGAAACCATCTGGGAGACGTTCAGCGGGAACATTACCCGAGAGAGTCTGGACCTGCTCTATGATGTTCTGGACAAGAAGGAGAACCAGAGCGGTATGAGTGATCTATTTGACGTGGACAACGACGAGGATATGGAAGGCGATGATGAGGATGAGGGTGACGAGGAAGAGGAAGAAGAGGAAGAGGAAGAAGAGGACGATACCGAGGAAGCTGACGATGCCGCAAAGAAAGCGCTGGCCGAAGCACTTGGTATGGAAGATGAAAAGGACAGCTCTTCTGACGAGTCGATGGATGACGAAGGAATGATGGCGCTGGATGAAACTCTCTCTAATATTTTCCGAGAGCGAAAGAAGATGCTTAACAACAGCTCCTCTCATAAGAAACAGGAGGCTTGTGATGCTAAACAAAACGTTGTTCAATTCAAGGCCCGAGTTTTGGATTTACTCGCCATCTATGCAAAGACTCAGCCATCCAACGAGCTGATTCTGAGCTCGCTGATTCCCCTTCTGAGCTCTTTGGAAGCTACAAAGAACAAGCCACTCGGCGAGAAGGTGCACGAGCTCATTCGAACTGTGTGTCGAAAGTCCAATATTCAGAGCACTGAGGAAGACCTCTTCGCACTGCTGGACTCTGTTCACGAGCAGGCTTCAAAAAGTTCCAAGAAGGCGCATTCTGCTGCTTGCAGCCAGGTTAGCGTCTTTGTCAGCAAGTTGGCTATCAACCTGTCCGCCGATCGAGAGGCGGCTATTGACAGGGTCACTGAAACATATGGCAAGTCGCTGGCATCCTGGATGAAGAAAAAATCCAAATTCACCGCTGGCTTGTTCATTGACCTCGTTAACTATGTTTCTTCATTGAAGAAATAAAATCAAAGAACGAACCGGCTGGAGCTGCCTTCAACTGATGAAAAAAAGGATTAAAGCATTGTATATATATATTAATAGAGCTTAACGCCGACTTACCTTGATTCTTCCCTCCCCGCTGAGTTAGTGTCTAAGTAAGGCTACTATAACTATGAACACAAAACAGTAATCATTAACATGAATAATTTATACACTGCGCTACCTCCTGTCTCGTTCCAGGCGCTGCGAGATGAGATACATTGCCATTTGGTTGTTTTCCGGCATTCCGCGAATAATCACCACGCGTTCATCGGTGTTATCAGGATCGTTTACCTTTACTCTCGCCCCGCTCTGGCCACGAATCTCCTTTATCCTCTGGCCGCCTTTTCCAATTATGGTTCCTACGCTATCGTTAGGGATTCGCACTTCCTGTTCCAGCTCCATGCCCCTCGGTGCCATCTGTGCATCAAGGTGAGCCTGTTGCATGGTCGGGTATATATTTGCTGAGTTCATGGCGTTCGGGTCTGGCTCAAAGTACCTCTGAGGTTGCCGGTCATATGGCCTGTCGTAAGGCTGTTCATACGGCCTGTCGTGCCCGAACCCTCTGTCAAATGATGGATTTCTATTATGTCGTTCATAGGGCCTATCAGGCTGCCTGTCGTAGTTTTGCCTCTCGTAGGGAGCGCGATCGAAGCTTTGCCTCTCGTAAGGTTGTCTGTCGTAATTTTGCCTGTCAGGCGGCGGCCGGTCGTACTGCCTGTCGTATGGTCTCTCAATTCTGTCGTAACCCCGGTCATAATTCTTCTTACTCGGGTCGTAATGAATCTGCCTCGCGTTGGCAAGGTATTCTTTGTGCGCGATGTAGGTAATAGAAACATAATAAACCGCAATGTGAATCGCGTCCGCCACGCCCTGTAGTATCAGAAACCTGTCTGTCGAACCTGGTAGAACATGTTCCTGGGCCTTCAATTTTGCTGCAGACGCATCCTCAATCTCACGGAACTTATTGCCGCCCTTCCCTATCAGCGCACCCATCATCTGCTGTGGTATCAGAATCTTCATGACATATGCCCTGGCATCCGAGGGTGACGGATTATCAAAAGACTCATCAAACAGTGTCCGCACTAATAGTCCAGCTGCCTTGGCGACGTGTTCCGCCGAGCCCCGAATGTTGACTATCCGTTCCTGGGCACCGGGATAATTGTCGCTGACGTTTAACCGGACACCAGCCGTATCACGTATTTTGGCTATCGCTGAACCGCCTTTGCCTATAATCACCGCCGCGTCCTTAGAATTGACCACAATTCGTAGATGAATGAAAACCGCCGGGTCCGTGTTGTTGTTGGGGTCTGTCTTATCCGTCGACTGCGAACTTGAAGTTCCTCCACTTGTCGCAGTGCTAGCCAATTCCTTCAGTGTCTTCTCCAGTGACACGGAACTGTCTGTTGTCAAACCTGTCAAACTGGCTAGATCTGGGGCCGCCGGGTGCTCATGCGTCGTTGGTTCTTGTATCGGTTCTTCTTGTATTGGTTCTTCTTGTGCTGGCTCTTCTTGTGGTTCTTCTTCTCTTTGTTCTTCTTGTGCTGGCTCTTCTTGTGCTGGCTCTTCTTGTGGTTCTTCTTCTCTTTGTTCTTCTAGCACTGCTTGCTCTTCTAGCGCTGCTTGTTCTTGCGCTGTTTGTTCTACTGGCGCTAGTGGTTCTGAGGCTGGCTCGTCTTCGGCGGCTGGCTCCTCCAACGGCTCACTCTCATCAACACTGAGCCGAGTCCGCTTCTCAGACACGTCCTCCTCTTCAATGGCGCGTTTACTCATTGTGAGGACAATGTTGCATAGGCGCCAAAGCTGTATTTAAATGTCGTATCCTAGACTGGTGAAAATACATAGGGTACTTCCCAATGCATATGGTGGGTGACCGTGCCTGACATAACGCGCCCCAGGGCTGAATTCGAATTGACACGGTATATTTAGAATGACGCGCGAGAAACGCGCCAGAATGACGTAGCCTGCGTACAATGCACGACGTCGTATGCGTGCGTCACGTGAGGACTGGTCACCTACTTAATCCAGTGTGGCGCAGCTGGTGGCGCAATTCAAGTCACGTGACTGGAGATTTGCCAATCAACCAGACTCTTCGAGAAAGTTCATCATGTCGAGCGACAAGGAGAAGCAGACAATCAGTGAAGTCAAAGAGAATGACTACAGATCGTCTGAAGACGAGGACTATGATCCAAACGCGCCGGGTGAGTTGATCCGTGAAAGTGTTTGCTAATAAAGTAAGCGATGATGAAAGCGAGGGAGAGAAGGAAGCAGTGTCGTATGATCAGGTTCAAGGCCAGGGATTGGTCAAAACTAGGAGTCAGAGGAATCAAGAAGTGAAGGAGACTAAAAGCGCACTGAATAAGGCCACTACAATCGACGTTGATTCCGTATGGGCCTCTCTTAACGGTCCCAGCGAGAAGAAGAGTGATTCAGACAAATCCACTGAGCAAGAGGCCAAAACCAAAGAAAAAGAACCCAAGCAATCCGAGATCGAAGAAGAATACATTACAATTAACCGAACGTATAAGTTTGCGGGCACGGTTCATACAGAGGAAAAGAAGGTGCTTGCGTCTAGTGCGGCAGCAAAGGCACATTTGGAACAGCAGGGTTCTCAGGCTGCCAAGAAACCAATAAGAAGGCCGAAAAAGCGAAGTGCTCTTCAAACTGAACTGGAGGGCAAAGCGAAGAAGTTGACTACATTGGAAAAGTCGAAAATGGACTGGGCAGGATTCGTGGACCAGGAGGGCATCAAGGATGAGCTTATTCATCACAATAAGGGAGGCTACTTGCACAAACAGGATTTCCTGAAGAGGGTAGAGGAGAAACGGGATGAGGCGTGGAAGAACAGGAAGTAGCGACCAGGATTGTAGCTGGGGCTATAAAAGTCATTATTTATTCGTAATATGGTCTATGCATGAGGAACGTTAAATGCCGTCATAATCAAGGTGAAGATGCTCGTAACACCTTCTCCCAGAACCAGTCCTGAAGACAGGATGATGATGAGAACTTTAGCATCGTGGCCCGGGTTTCTGTGAGACCAGTAAGCTGCAATCACACCTCCTATGAATCGAGCTAGAGTGAATGATGGGGTATTGTAGATACCGATTCCGACAGCGACACCTGAGGGGATGTACTTGACAATGTGAGGATGTGAGTCTGCCAGGACAACCTTAGCCGTGGCAAATACTGCAAAGAGAATTCCGAACCACAGGGCAAACGTAGAGGCCATATCTGGTAGGCCCTCTCCTGTAACAAGCCTGGCGCAATCTATCCAGATGACAGCGGTCGGAATTCTAAACAGTGAACCGGGTATTGAGTAGACAGTGTCATAGAGTCGGTAAACCCACGATGATAGCACGACGGACCAAGCAGATCCAATAATCTGAGCGTAGAATTGAGCTCTCGGCGAAGCGCCCACCAGATGCCCTGTCTTCAAATCCTGCATCAAATCACCAGCCTGCTGGGCACCGGCCTCTGCGAGGCCACCTGCTATCAAATTGATGAGTACAGACCCGCTCTTGTGGCGAGGTATGATGAGGCCCATGAGTACCTGGGAAAGCTTTCCAATGCCAGAAACGGGGTTGAGATCTGTTTCTCCAAGGGCGCGAACCCCGAGAACGGAAAGGAACATGGCCAGGATAAGAGAAGCAGCCGTAGCATATAGAGGCACAATCTCTCCAAAGACATAGCGCGTAGTCAGGATGCATAGGATAGACGACACAATCAAGCCCACAATTGCAACCTTGAGGGGAACCAGATGATACTGTGGAACGTCTGGCTCGTCTTTTCCAAAAGGTTCATATCTTCGTCTCTGAGAAAACGAGTACAGAGACTTGAGTGAAATGACAACAAAAGATACAACGGCATCAGAAACCATCACTGCGAGTGACGTCCACAAGATCCAGCCCTGTGCACCTGTTTTCCAGTCGTCTATCGGTCCTGGAGCCCAGCCCTTATATTGGGATAAGGGTGCTAGAATCCCCCAGCCAAGGACAGCTCCTAGAAGCATCGAGGACACTGTTGGGAGACCCATAATGATTCCTTGACCAACGTATGCTGGACTGGGTTGGAACGTCCACATTCTGTCGGCCAGAGCTGAGCCAAAGATGGGAAGGTTTCTCAAGATTGGCAAAAAATAGGCAAAAACGGTGTATCCAGACGACAGGAAAAACGAATAGAGTAGCGTTCTAATGTTGTCGTAATAAGTGTTCCCTGGCTGTTCGAACCCCAGCGGAGAGTCGGACACCGGTTCGTAACCAGGGTTATCATCCTCTTCTAGAAATAGTTCCGTCTTATGCAGCACAGAAATTAAAGTCGCCGTAGCACTCCCCGACGGGAACTTTAGCTTTTCCTTGATAATAATCTGTTTCCGTAGTAACACAGCAAAGAAGACTCCAAAGAACCCCAAACCCAGACTCCACACCATGAGCTGGAAGCTAGAGAAATTTAATTTTCCCTCTCCACCCGCCTCAAATGGACTCAAAAACTTCTCCATTGCGGGTATAATACCGACAAATCCATATGCCAAAGGACCTGTGCCAACCGCAACAGCTAGAGACTGCACGAAAACGTTCTCAACGTCTGAGAACGGGAACCTCAACCGCTTCTGAAGACTCTTGAATACTGCGAACCCAAGCAAACTCGAAGGAAGGCCCATCATGCTCACCCAGCCAGTCTGGAGACCAAACTGAAAGTTCGAAAATAGCACTATTGATCCAATTGCCAGTCCCGCAACTACCGACCGCCAGGTCACCTGGGGAAGGTCGGCCTTGCTCTCCATCTGCTGATAGTCCCGTACTGACCGTACTGATGATATATCGTCTAAAGGAATTCCGTCCACTTTTATATCCTTTGCACTTGATTTGTAAGTGCGGCACTGTCGCCCTTACCCTGGGGTACTTAGCAATGCGATGGCGTGAACGTTGGGTCACGTGAGTAATGTAAAGATGAGTCACTGAAACGAACTGAAAACTTGTTGATTGGTTATAGTAGTTTGGTTTGGTTTGTGTACGAGTCGAGGAGGTCACGTTAGTTGTACACTGGGTTACATGAGACCGAGGGTTGAGTCTTATCTTGACGCACGCGCGGCCCTACACAAGCTAAGCTTTAAGCAAAGTGACATCACATTTTGGTCGAACGAGTTCGCCGGCGATAATACCGAACATACAGTGTAGCAAAAGAAACCGAATACAAAAGTCGTGGAAAGCTTAGCCTCACAGAACCATTCGTTTATTCAAGGCCGTGATATACCGAATCGAAGCATTGACTTTCGTGTATGGCCAAAAACTCGTAGCCAGAAGAGCTGACATATCACTGTGTTTGATAAAATGGCCCACTAATCGCTATGCTATGGTCTTATGGTTGTGTGTGTCTCTCCTTGAACCAAACCCAAATATGTTGCTGTGTCGTGGGATATCTGCCGCCCTTATCTTATCGCGCGCGATGGATGCTCTACAGATATTTCCACTCGACGTCTGGTTGGAACTCGTCAAGCTTCTTCAAGTCCACGATGCACTGAGCCTTGGATCTGTCTGCTGGATTTTGCACCAGGTGGTAGAGAGTCTGCTTGAGAATGAGGTTGAGGAGAGCGAAAAGGTGGAGATGATCCCCTACTTCAGACACGTGCAGGTTCACAGGATCTTGTCAACGAAGGTACGCATCAAAGACACTAATCAGTTCATGAAGAAGGAGACTCGGGATCACTTCGCCAGTGCTCTCTCCAGAGCAACTCGCATCAGCATATCTGACTTCTACGCCCCTAGCCAGATCCTCGGCCTCATCATGACGGAGCCACTGCCGTTTCTCAAGCTAATCAAAGTCACAGGAAACTCGGAAAGTATGCCTTACATGCTCAAAAAGGTGTCGATGGACGACTTGTCGCAAAGGTACCCCGAGGTGCCGATTCAGCTCCGGCTTGATATCTGCTTACCCATGAAGACAGCACGGATCAAACTCTCAAACACGGTATCGTGGCTGACTATTGCGTTTGTGCGTGGAGTAGAGAACCCTGATCTCGACGCCTACTTTGACACAAGCGAGAACCATGTCAAGGTTGTAGAGGTCTTGGGTGTGACTGATCCACGTGCCCTAGCCCATCTTCTGGCGAAGTTGAGCCTACTTGAAGTGGTTTACTCGGTGGACATGAGCCTCCAAGAATTGAGGCAGCAATTTCCCTCAACCAAGTTTGTGTACACTCAGGGCTCTCCTGCGTCTATTGCACAGCGACGGCAGATACAACTCCACAGAAGTCCTTAACATCTCCATCGAAACAAAAAGGCGAGCCCTACGGGGGGCTTGAACCCCCAACCTTGTGATGACTTGTATTCTCGATGCAAGAGACTTATAAGAGTCACACGCTCTACCGATTGAGCTAGCAAGGCATTGAGTTTGGGGGCAATGGTGGGGGTATTCGAAGAAAGCTTTTGAAAGAGCTGCTATGACTAGCTCCAGACCAGTAGATCAAACTACCATTGTTTTTCTCTTATAAGTTCGAACTCAAATGCACACAGAGTCGTAACTTTGAATGCCCCGTCACATACTAGTGTAACGCGCCTTGCTGGGAGAATCGGCCAAAAACTCCCATCGTGTTTTTCCAGGCGTTGCAGGGTCCAGAGCAAGCAGATAATTTTCTGACGACCTAAAGGATAGGAGCGACGGGGTGATGCGTGTATTTGGCGACTGAAGCGAGTCAGGAAAATGTTCTGCCTAAGCTGCAAACCATAGATTCTGTGGACACAATTGACAGGATGTGTTTGTTGCGATATATATATCCTGTTCTCACTTGCAAACTATGCCAAGGTAAACTTGATTCGTTTCCTGACACGTTAGATTATAATCTGGAAGAGATAGTTCAAGTGAGTGTCAACGCTCGTTAATGTTGATGCAGCTGAGACAAAGGCTGCATAGACCGAACAAAGGTTTGCTTGCTTCGAACTTAATCAACAAACATGCAAGCATACGTTGTTCATGGACGAGGGGGTGAATGGCGAGAGGTTCCTGTTCCACCGCTTCGTTCCGATGAATTGCTAGTCAAGGTAAGGGCCGTGGCAGTCAACCCTATTGATTGGAAACAGCTCAAATATTTTGACTACCCGGAAGGTGCCGTAGTGGGCTCTGATTTGGCTGGAGAAGTCGCTGCCAAGGGCACGGACGTTACTAACTTCAACATCGGAGACAATGTGTGCGCTGCAGTAACCGGACCAACCGAGTTTCGACCGGAAAGAGGTGCGTTTGCCGAGTTTGTTCCTGTAAACTGTCTCCAGGCAATCAAGTGCCCGGGAAAGCTCAAGACCTCACCAGAGGGCGAAGTTCCCATTGGACCTATCACGACATTCGAAGCGGCCGCTAGTCTCCCTATATCCGTCACTGTGATGGGGCTGGGGGTCTTGTATCACATGAAAGGGTCCATGGCTAAAGGTTCCGGTGGTGATGACTACTTTTTAGTGTGGGGCGGAGCCAGCAGCACTGGTTTTTCCACTGTTCTGCTTGCGAAATACCTGGGGTTCAAAGTGATTGCTACTGCGTCTCAGAAGAATCACAAAATGTTGACGGAGATTGGCGTCGAGAAAGTTTTTGATTACCACGATGAGGATGTGGTCAAGCAAATCAAGCAATACGCCGGAGAGGATGTAACGTATGGATTTGATTCGATCACTGAACCGAGATCTACACACCTTCTTTACCAGTCTTGTTCCGATACCAGGCCAGTCAACATTATCCTGAGCTTGCCGAACCTGCCTCGAAACTTTGCGCCGAAAAAGAACGAAGTGCACTTCCACGAGCCGTACGGCCATTTAGCCATCGACGAGAAAAAGAGCCTGGGATCAAACGTAATGACAGCTCCTCATGGATACATTGAAGCGGGAAATGATCTGTGGGAGAAGATTAGCGAAATCTTGCGAGACGACCCTCATGCACTTCCTAATATGCCGTTGAAAGTGCTCAAGGGAAAGGAAAAGCTGCAGGAGGGGCTTGATATTGTCGAGCAGGGAAAGCATTCAGGCGAGAAAGTGGTAGTTTCCTTTTAGTGCGCTGATATCATATGGGTTTGAGCGAATTGGGTCTATAGTGTTGTATTAAAGATTGAAAGGCGGGTGGGAACCCCACAAGCTTCAGCCCAGCTCTAGGACTTCAAGACGGTGCAGAACATGTGATCCAGGCCAGTGTAGACAACGCTTGTTCCTCGCCAAGTCATCGTGCGGCTCCAACATTTCCCAGATTACAGCCGGCAGAAACTCTAACCATTCGGAGGAATAGTACACGACACCGGCACGACTGGAACCACGGGAAATACCAAACGGTTTCCTATCTTTCGCCTTAACCGCGCTCAGCCATAGTGCCTTTTGAGGTCACGTATTTCGGGGGGTTAAAGCGGTACGGCAGAAGAGTGGTGCAGGACACAGCATTGAGATGAGTTTTTCCATACTAGCGTTTCCTCGGCTGAGCCCTCATTTGATGCATGTCATTCTCGGAATTAGTTCCACATCAATAAATGAACTTCCCGATCCAACAAACAAAAAGGTGAGTCTAGCAGGCGCGCGCGGAAAACTCAATGATATTTTGCTGTTTCTAACGAATGGGTATGGGCTTCTCATACGCTAGAACTCTGGCTCCAGAAATCGCGAACGTGCTGCATGTTTCACAAAGATTGCTAACTGCCAGGAACTAACGTCAGCGCTTCTGTTCTGTGCAATGTCAGACTGGTGAGACATTGCTATGAGCCATTACCTTTCAGTGATAAGCACCTGACAGGACATCTCGTGAACCAACGAGAATGTTTGCTTGTGATTTATAGATGAGCACAGCCAGTGATCTATTGAACCAGCTTGATATGGATAACATTGACCTCCTACAGCGCGTGAGAGAGTGCCCCAAGTGTCATGAAAAGAGGAACATCGCAGAGTTTCGGCGTCGAAACGTGAGTCGCGAGCCATACGGCCGTTGTAACAGTTGTTGGGGAGAGCAAGGTGAAATTAAAGAAGAATCCAACAGCAGCGGGTCAGAGCCAGAAAAGAGACAATCAACTGATCGAAGGCCGTCAGCTGATGATCCAGTTTTGAGAAGACTTTCAATGGAGGGACCAGTCTCAACAAGGGTTCCGGTCGACCAGAGTAAGTCCGTCTTGCAACCGCCAGTCGGAAGACGTAGTTCTGCAGAAGAGGTTCGAACTTACCGGTCAAATGGCGCTCCCGTGCAAAATAAACACTCAGCAGTTGTAACAAGCGAAAACCCACCGTTTCAGACACCATCACATGAATACTATGGCCCACAGACGTATCGCACAATCAGCGAAAGAACTACTCAGGCGTCAAGGCCGCTGGAAGGCCGAGTTCAAGGGGATTACCGAGTACAAAAACCGCCAGTGTCAGACGTTAGAACAACGCTTCATGCAGAAAGACCACAGGGTGTGGTATATCTCAGAACTGAACGACCGTCTAAACCACTACAAGCGAATCCCCTAACGCATGCAAATCCAACAGTGCCGGCGAATTTCACAGTGCCAGCGAATCCGTCAGCGCGAGTAAACCCATCACCACAAGCTGTCCCCACGAACCAGCCGGCGGCTAGTCAAAGTAGCAGTCCTCTACAAAAGAATGCACCAAAAGAGCATCCCGGCGAAGAGCGCAGACAGTACATGAATACACCTACGTTCCATATACCTCCAGCGCCGGAAAATTACGTCTGGGTTACCGTGCGTGAGGACATCTTTGCCGAGGTGTGGGAGTTTATCCATTTCAAGAACGCTTTAATGCAGAGAAAGAAGGAAAGGGAGAAAGAGAAGGAGAAGCGTTTAAGTAGTAGTTGATGTTGACTGAAGAGAGGCGAGTCAAGTAGATATACGCCTAGTAATGTCCGCAGCTGCGCACGCGTTTCCACTATACTTCGAGACTACAGGTGTATCACGTAATTCTGCCTCTTCGCGGGTGTATACTTGAGCAAACATCGATAACGCAGGAGCCTCAAGCTCGTAATGCCGCGGATGGGCCACTGATCAACTCGCGTCTGCCTATACATGCATGCTGATTATGTTCGTGCGCTAGCAACCAAAACACGTAACCCATAACCTCACGTTTCAATGCCGAGTAGCTCTGGGATCGCAGTCAAATAAACTCTAATCACTTGAATCGACCTGTCTTAACCCGCAAACACTCACCAGACACTGCGTGCCAGACTCCTCGCTCCAAAAACTTCTCAATCCGGCGCTTACCCGGCAGTTTGAATTCGAAACATCACGTGACGGTCACACACCAGTAATTAAATGGCTGAATTTCATTTGGCCGGGCCAAACATAACATGTTACACCATCTCTGACACAATTGCTGATATTGGTTCAGCCACTTGTCGCTTTGATTTGCAGAATGCGTTTGATTAGCGCCGTATTGTAACCTCAGGTAGTGACGTCATGGTAGGGCCTAGAACTACACTTGTAGGCTGCTAGTGAAATATGGACTGTGCCGCGAACAGTAATGTCTCGTTAATGAATGGGATGGGCTCTGCATTCCTCAATTTCCTTGTAAACACGTGTGGAATGTTATCAACTGGTATTGTTACCCGGCAGAAATTATGTATATTGTTGCATATTGAAATTTCTTTTTGCCTAGTTCTCGATATGCGTATCTCGAGAGTACACAATGAGATGAGACTAGATTTGGCTAGCCAGGCTTCAACCAGCCCTCATTTGCACTATTTGCCACTGGGCAGCCATCAGCTGTATCTTTCCCATCGCTCTCGTATATTCCAAACAAACGGCCTGAAAAAACGCCTCAAGACACTTAATTTCACACAGGTTTCGCCAGAAGCGGCGATACCAGGGCGACCAATATATATAACGCGATATTCCCACGGTCATAATTACACTCATTCAAGAAAACACTACAGATTGACGCTGATCATCTGTTTCAGTACGACGATCCGGGATCTCACATAGTCCAAAGTCAAGCGCCGACGCAGCAAGTGTACTGAGACTGATTCACAGCAAATTGTACACAGCACCCGACTTAGGATTAACTAAAGCACTTCACCATCGCTAACAGCATCACAGTCTATCGTTACAAGAATGGTCACGAGATATCTTCTGGACAACCAACTCATCAGTCAGCATGAGAGGCTCGACACTTCGGAGCTCACTGTGGCCAATTCGTACATGGAACAGGTGACGGGACCTGCCGTGTTTGGCGTTAAGGTTACTGCTCACGTGGTGTCCATTATCGCTACAGCTGTTTTGGTGTACTACTTTGCAAAGTTTATGGTTGTCTGTGCTCGGTATGTCTGCCGAAAAGCGTTGACTAGCATTACGAATCTGAAGGTTAAAGATGAGGATAGGGAGCAGACGCTAGTGTCGCCTGTTTCCAGTACATTTTCCAGCCCGGCGCGGTCGCCAATTCCTGAAGATATGACGAGGTTCCCGCTGTATTTGGAGAAGACGGACTTTAAATACGACCGGGGTTATGATATGGATGAGGTGTATGGGAAGGTGACTATTAGGGGTTACTAGTGAACTCTATAGGGAGCGTGTACTTCCTATTCTGATATCGCGCTCTATTCTTAGCTCACCCAACTGCCTCTATCAACAATCATCGACCTTAGTCAAGGCATATAATCTGGCCGGATCTGTCAGGAAACGCCGCCAATTAACTCGCATCGTGTACGCATAGCTCAATAAGGTCAAAACCCTGTAGATCTCACGTGTCACAGCAAAACAAATTACCTAACAGTTAGACAGGATAACGATGGATGCGGTGCGGACACCGAGTCGATTGAGCGCGGAAAATCACACGCCTGCCTTGGCGCCCGCTCACAACGTGGGTCGTTGGAATTGATTCATATTCTTTAGGTCTATTTCCTTATTTCGTTCACCTGGGGCATCCATATGTGGCGCGACGAATTAGTCCAGGGCTGATCACAGTTCAGTGGGGTTAACCTGGTTATATTGCGCTACCTAACCTGACGAACATTCCAGTCTTGGTGAGGACGAGAATGTGTGAACAAAACAAGAAATGTTGCACTGGTTTTAGCTCTTGACACGGCTCACCTCATGTTTGAACCGAGCCACGCACTGCACCGGCTGTACAGCGAGTTAGTCGGAGAAAGCGCTGTGTCAGCTGGTGACCGCTTGAATGCTTGACCCAAGCTGGAGTCTGGTGTCTCAAGATCCGTGCGGCTCCTGCCCAAAACAGAAGGCTATAGACTAACCCAAAGAAGCAGCTAGCGCGTCGATACTTCACGATCGCACCACCCTGAGCACACCATGTCAGGGTCAGACGCAGAATTTGTCATCTCGTTCGGCCCTGCCGATGTTGACATCATTGAGACGCAGACTGCCCGCACTGGACTGCTAGAACCAATTGAACAGCACCACGTTCAAAAACATATCAGCGACAACACGCCTTCAGATTTCAGATTGGCAGCGCATTTTGAGCACTATGAAACAGATCACATAAGCATCCGAGTTCTCGCCTCATCTGCAGCTGTTGATGAAAGACTTCTGCCCTATTACCATGTCTATCTTCCGGCGCTGTTTCAATTTCCGATGCAGATGGACGTCGGTGAGGCGCTTTGGAATGGCGACGTGGAAATGGGCCTGGAAACGGATCTGCTGGGGTGGTCCGTGGAAACACATGAAGCCGCGGTGGAGTATATCCAGCTGTCGGTTGATTGCAGAGTAGAGAGCTACGGTAAGGCGATCTCGTGGCTGAGACGCGCAATGTTCAACACACAGATCTGTCCCGAAAGACTTGAATCTATCCTTCAAGAGCACATCAACCAGTGGGACAGGAAACCCAACCCTGATTACTTCATCCTAAGTGCTATGCAATGCGAGCATTTCTCCACCAGAAGCATGCTCAGAATGAGACACAGGCTGGCCGTTGAGAAGTTTTACCGAAGCTTGAGTGGAAAACTGAAAGGCTCCGAGGTTGGAAACGTCATCGCAGACTTGGAGCTACTTCGCAAACAGCTCTTTTCCTCAAATAACTTTCGAATCCTTGTCGCTGGCGACGTTCTGGACCTGAAAGATCCGGTGTCCACACTGGCTCAGCTCCAGAAACTCCCTAAGCAGGAAGGACTCACACCGGTTCCCCGGTCTCTCAGCTATCGCCTGGATCGAGGAAATGGCGTGGTTAGGATAATCTCAACTGTCGACCAGCGGCCGGTGATGTACGTTCATGGAAGAGGCATCAGCGACTACTTCGACCCCGACTTGCCTCCGCTGTTGTTGTCCTTGGAGTACCTTAGCGACATGTTTGGTGAGGAGGAAGACGCCTATCCAAACAACGACGCAGAGTGCGGTACAATCTGCATTGACGCAGGTTCTTGTGACAATCCTTATGGGACGTTTGCCAACTTGAAGGGTATCGTCGATGGTTTAGCCAATGGAAAAGACGATTTTGTTGACTCCCGGGTCAAGAGAGCGCTGCGATTCATGATGACTGAGTATTTGAATGGTGGAACTTACGAGGCAGCGCTCAGAAAGTTCGAAGACATCACTATGGGACGTGGGCCATACTACAATCGAGAGATTGGAACGAAGGCCTCCAGAGTAACCAAAAAACAGCTTCGTCGGATGTTGAAGAAGTTTGTCAAGCCATTGTTCCACTTTCAAACCTCTTTCATTCACATTGGTTGCTATCCTGACATGGTTGATGACCAGCGGTCAGCGTTCGCCAGAATTGGCTACAGCGTGGTTGTTGAGGCAAGATAGATAGATCACATCGTTTTATCGTGGCCAGTCACACGTATACGTGTAATTAAGGTGATGGGTGGTGACATTCTTCGAATATGCTATGCCATGGGAAGAGAGCGCGCTTTTCGAGGCTCTCTTCACAGACCTGCTTGGGGTCAAATCTGTGCCGCTGACCAGGAGGGCTTGATCAAGATAGGAAAGGACAAGAACAAAATTTCAACAATAGTACAGCTCCTAACTCAAAGCCTGAACAGAGGTCCCTATCACCAATTAACATATGCAACGTACGTTGACAAATTTAACTGTTAGGTGCTAAACAGTGTAGCGGTCATACATACATCAAGTGCGCTAAGAATGGCTCAATAGAGAATCAAGAGCGCATACGCCCTCGGAAAAATTCAAAACGGAGGTAAGCCTTTTCAAGCTAGAACCCATTGTCGATGTCTAAGCAGATCTCCACCATAAAGCGGCCCGTGGTTCCACGCATCTCTCTACCAACCGCTATAAATCTGCTCACATGCATGCAGGCTTTGGCAATACGCTAACGCTCTCAACAAGGATAATATGTGTCTCACACGAAGATTGCCCAGAGCGGCTTATATCCAAGCTTGAGACTTTGTAACCTCAGAGGTTATCCACCGCCGCACGCCGCATGGCTCAAGTTTACTCCCATCACCATTCAACGCACCACCACATCACCACATGTTTGCATTCGCCAAAAGCCTGGTCAAGTCCGCCGAGGGCATCATCAACCCTGAGGAGGTCCAGCGCCAGGAGGCACAGTCCGTGCCTAGCCACGGTTTCCGGGTAGTCCACATTGATCAGACGTCACGTGCTTGCGATGCTGGCTTGGAGTCCTTGTTTGACTACATCATTACTCTCAATGGCCACGAACTGACTAGCTTTAGGCCCTATGGCGACGTTGCCACTGTGGCTGAAGAGTATGCGCCTGTGGATGCTTTCGTTCAGGAGATTGCCAACTGCCGAGGCAGAAGCATTGAGCTGGGGGTCTGGTCTGCAAAGGGACGAACTCACAGGCAGGTGTTGGTTCTCGTAGATCAGGAGCCTACCGCTGGTAAAGGGGAAGTCTTTGGCCTGGGTATGACCGTTCAATGGACTCCGCTTAGCGTGGCCGATCACGTATGGCACGTTTTGAATGTGGCTCCAAATTCGCCAGCTGAGCAGGCGGGCCTGATTTCCCACGCTGATTACATCGTTGGAGCTGAAAATGGTCTTCTGGCTGCTGGTGGCGAATCTCTGTTGAGCAGAGTGATTTCTCGAATGGTGGAGGAAGGTTACGATGAGAACGAGGGTGGTTTGGAGCTGTATGTGTACAACCACGACTATGATATTCTGAGGCCAGTGACCATCAAGCCTTCTTTAAACTGGGGTGGAACCGGTCTCTTGGGCTGTGGAGTTGGGTATGGATTGCTTCATAGATTGCCGATGGCGGTTGGTAAGCAGCACCACGCTTTGCCCCCAGGTGGAACGTTGTTCGAGGCAGAGCCTAGCTACATCATTCCGGCAAACGTTTCAGCCCCAATGGGATTCATTCCTCCGCCGCCAATTGGTAACCTTCCACCTCCGCCAATGGGATCCGGTGCTCCCACAAGTCCGCGGCAGCCCCGAAGAAAACATCACAGTTTCTCCACAAAGAACCAGGATCTGAAGGATTACTTTGCCGAGGAGGAAAAAAAGAGCAGAGAGCTTGAAGGCCCGCCAAGACAGTCTGACAGCGCGAATAGTGCTCTTCCTCCTCCGCCGAAATAGGAGGTATATAGACAGTATTTATTGCAATAGATCACTAACTGATGATGTCTGAGAGTAGGTTCATGAGCGAGCGTTGGCTCACAATTAGACACCGGTATCACTTTGCGCCAAAATATATTAAATACGCACCTTTTACTATTGTGCCAGGCGTCATTACATGCCAAATTCTACACTACGCAGTTTCCATGCCGTGCTAGCTCGGGCTAATTGCAAGCTGGTTGCTAGTTTCTTACAACTCGTCGTGTCCCTCAGTCTTCTCCTCAGCTTTTTCCTCCTCCTTCTCTTCCTTCACATCCTTCTTTTCAATGTTCTCCGCAGTAGCCAGGACATCAATTTTGTGAGTACCAGACTCGGCAATGAACTGGGCAAGGCCCTCCAGCGTCCTGGCGCCGTTGTATCGGATGGGCTCATCCTTCTTACCGGCGGCGTAAAGGATAATGGTTGGGTAGCCCTTGATGTCATCTGGAACGTCGTTCTCAGTGTGGTCGAGCTTAGCGACAGTCACCTTACCGGCAAAGTCCTCGTTGTCGGCGTACAAGGCACCCAGCTCCTCATAGATTGGGGCCAGGTTATTGCAGTGGCCACACCATGGAGCATAGTACTCCACCAAAACGTCCTTCTCGTTGTCAATGACGTCAGCCTTGTAGGTCTTGCCCACAACCACGTGCACCGGGCCCTGCTCTTCAGGAATTGGCTGAGAGTTGATGTGTGGCTCGAGAGTTCCCTCCGAGAACTCCTCAATGAACTTGGTCAGGGATTCCTTTGTGATCTTTTCGTCCTGAGAGTGAATGTACTTGAGGTTCTGCTCAAAGTCCTGAATGACAATAGCTGGGAACTCCTGTCGAATTCGCACGTTCTGGGCGTGGGCGCCATACAGCTTGGCGTCTAGGACACCAATGTTGGCCTTGCTCTTCAGCTTAGAGGCGAGTGGCTTGACGATGTCGACCAACTCGTCTCGGTCCTCGTCAGTGTCGGCAAAGATGTAGAAGAGAGGAATTTCCGAAGTGGCGTAGTTGTTGAAGGTGGCTGGTCCGATCTCGCCAATGACTGGGAAGGACTCAGACGCGATGAATTTCTGGAGTGGGGTGGCCTCGAACTTGAATCCGTCGACCTTGGAGTCGTAGATGACTGGCTTTTCTTCGTCAAACTGCTTCAGAACGACGACAGCTGGGAAGTCCTTGACACCGTAGGTCTCAGCCAGCTTGGCATCAGAGGACTCGCCGAAAACGTACTTTCCTCGGAGCTTCTCGCCCAGACCGGTGAAGACAGCCTTGTCGGCTTCATCCTTGTAGAAGGCGACGACCACAACATCGCTGTCCTTCTGGAACTCGGCGATCTTATCGGCATCGACCTCAGAAACTGACGGCAGCGCCTGCTTAATCATGTACTGAATAATGGCGTCAGCCTTTCGCGCGCCCTGGTAGTTGGCAACGTTCTCGAGGCCGTGGAAAACCTTCAGCGTAGGGTAGCCCTGCACGCCCTGTCCGGTGCAGACGTCCTCGTCCTCAGTACAGTCGATTTGAGCGATTGGGATTCCCTTCTCCTTCAGAGCAGTGGCGGCCTCCTCGTACTCGGGAGCCAGGGCCTTACAGTGTCCGCACCATGGGGCGAAGAACTCGGCGAGCACGACGGGGTTCTCGGAGATGAAGGACTCAAAGTTGTCGTTGGTGAGCTTGACAACGTCAGATCCGAGGGCGGCGGCCAAAAAAGCGGGCGCGAAAAGCAGCGAGGAGAACTTCATGGCGACACGGGTGGTGTTGTGTTACAGAGGGTGTGTTGTAACGCAAGTGTGAAGTGAGAAGTTGGCGGGGACCGCACGCTTATAAATGATGGAACTGCGGCGGGGACACGGTGGCATGTCCCAATTGGGGTGCGCGTACGTTCCCATCGCACACGTTTCAGTCCGCGCACCGTACCAGAGGAGCTTACTAAGGATTTTTTTAGTGAAGTTGCTACGTGCTGGTAAGATTGGTGCGAGTCTCAACACTAATAGCTAAGCTTAGCGCTGACGGTTGAACTCAACGCTTATAGCTCAAGTTAACGCTAACTGAAACGTCGCGCCAAGGGCCGGCGGGTCCGTGTCCCGGACATGTTTCTTTTGCTGCACTGTACCAAGGCTAAGGCTATAACCAGCTACACTATACACGTGCGAGCGTTTATTATTTGGCTGTCGTTCAAATTGGTATGTATCCTCAACGCGTTAGTTGTTTTGAGGCTACAGATCTTTGCCGAATTCACGCCGTGTGATGGTATCAGCGCCAAACATGTGGGGCTGACGTGAGACGTGAAGTAGGGCTAGACCAATCCACAATGAAAGAAGGTGAGAGCTGTGTAGGTACCTGGCATGCGGGACTATTGTTTTGAGCTACAGGATGCCTTTTCGCAACCGTTGACAGCTTCCCAAACAGCTATTCTTTTTGTCACCTGCCTCAATTAAAGGACAATAGCCGGCAGCTATACCATCATTCGTACTCCTCATGAGCTCAGAAAACACTCTCACGTGACCTTCCCACGCCGTTTATTTTTTGCCTTGGCAACGTCTGGAAGGTGCCGGTGCCACCGAGACCGGGCGCGCCGGCACGAGAACTCAGTGTTGTAAGGATTATTAATTTGTGAATGCGCGAATGGCTTCATGACTCAGCCTGTTTGTAAGACTGACAAATGGCTCTGACCGTTACTCATGCTTACTTCAGGTTGATGCTCACTTTGTTCCCTGTGCACTAACCTTTACGTGTCGTTCTGGTTGTGCATAACTTGGCTACGTCGTGACGCATGGCATAGATCTGATAATTTATACTTTTGCCGAATTCGGAAGCCTGTGCAGTGTCACGGCCAATGCGACGTTGGGTCAGGACGGCGGAGAGGGCAGAACCGAATAGATTTCAGAGACACAGTCGGCTATATGTGGCGATATAAGCTGTTCACACTTGTGAGGTTCATGGCTCTGTTCAACATAAGCCGCCCGCTGAAATTCAGTCGACTTCGGGAGTCGAACCGCTTTGGTTAGGCAATCTTGTCGACAACTGATTGTTGATTGAAAGTGGTTGTGGTTTTCAGTAGCTCGGCCAGAAGCAGCTTGTGAAACCATGCTCGCCTATCAGGCACCCAAGTAATATACTGTGTGATCTGTCAGGTAAATGGCAGGATGAGAGGTGGCTCTTGATGTTGTTCATCTCAAGGAATAATAGCAACGTTGTCTGCGAGAAGTTCACTGGGAACAGAGTGCTGTGCTGCAAGCTTGTTGAGAGTAATGTTGCATGAAGATGAGTACGTTCTCAAGGTCTCTAATACTGCATCAATACGAATTAGCACCACCTGAATACAGCTTCTACAGCTTTCTGACTGGAGTATGTAAGCCGCACGAGACCGTTATGTCTCACCCTTGCATATGCATAAAGATCGTCCCACCTTAAAATGACTGGAAGCAGCGTGGCCCACTAGCCAGGGGAAGGACCGACGTTTAGTGACTGGGTCGTCGGGTGAAGCTAGTAACAGCTAGAAAAAATGGATGATGTTCGAGTGTAATTCGGGTCTAGCGCTCAGAAACGTTGACCTTTGAGTCTGAAAATGAGCAGAAACTATACTGAATAACAATTCGGTGACGCAGTCCCGGTACGCCCTGCGAGACTTGCTAGGCCGTGGCATGTTGCAGAATTCCCGGATGTGGTCAAAAATCACGTCGAGGCGGCGCGTCAACGGTGCGCAGCCTTATTTGACGCCTGAACGTTGGTATAAATTCCCCGCCTTGCCATGCATGACAGAGTTTTCTAGACTTCCAAGCACATGGACATGAATTCTGCCGCAGCAAACGCCTGCCACGATTCCCCAGCATCGATGACTTCAGGACTTCAGGAGCTGCGGGCACAAGTGGCTGAGCTGCAAATCAACCAAAAACAGCTTCAGATCGCAATGATGGACATCAGAACAGCGGTCAACGAAATGAAAGAAAGACAGGAGCACATGCGAGAATGTCAGGACCAAGCTACTCAGACGCAGGTTCAAATGCTGGCGAACGTGGCTCAGGTGATCAGGGCCGTAGACGCCACAAATGCAAGCATAGTTGCAGCCATCACAAACAAGAATGTTCCAACTTTAGTGTTTAGTATCAAAGATGTCGGCCCTTTCCGAGGAACAGGATACACAACTCAACTCTGGATTAACAGTGCGCGAAGAATGGTAACCAAAGCTGAGAAGGAACACGGCCGGTTGTCCGAAACACATGATCTTCTTGCCACCTCATTGGGCGAACTGTTTTCAGAGGGAATATACCACGTCTGGGCGGCGCTGGTAGTAAAGGCTACTGGTAAGAACGGACTCATCAACTTTGAATATGTCTTCAAGAAGCTAGCGGAGGAGTATCCCACGCCAGACATGTTCACAACCCAGAGCTTGATTGGGGGCATTCCAATTCCAGACGCGTGGACACCTTCGACTACGCAGGAGTTTGCCAGTAAGGTGCGAGCTATTGCGATTCAGATGGATGCAGAGAAGAAGGATGTAATTTCTCTGCTGGCCGGCAACAAAACAGAAGTAAACGGTAAACCGCATCTCTCTGATCCACTCAAGGGCGGACATAACTTCAACTGGTGTATCAGGAGACAATTTAGTGATGAAAAGCCAGGATCTCAGTGGTACGTGAAGCATTATGACTCAAGGAATCCCCTGTTTTATCAATATTGATATTCTTGAAGCACGATCATGTCGGTGATAGACCCATGGAACTCCATTCCTTAGCGCTATACAATTCATATATACCAGCATATCGATCAGTATACGTGATAACTTTGTGCTGTACCATATGCAGGTTCGATCGCCCTTGAGTTCAGTTCGGGCTTATCTGTAGTCTACATATGCGCGCGTTTCTTGCATGTGAACCTTATATAACTGAGGCTTGCTCCAGTGCCAACATGCATGGTGTCTTAGTTCCTCCGGATTCGTTGATTTTCCGAGGCGTCTTGAGCACACTACCCGGTAGCTGGAGGACTCTGAACGAGTTTCAGCGATCGATCGTACGCGTTTTTCGATCGAAGCCCCCACCCGTGCATGGCCTGACATGTCGATGTCCATAGTTCGTTTTCAGTTTGTAACAGTAGCCCAGTGGTTGGTCATTTCGATTAAAGCATGTTATATGACGTACCACTTGTGCATGCAGATTGGACTGCCTCTTTTCCTCACTCTGATGGGTGTACAACGGCTGCCTGAAACACGTACTAATTAAGCTAAGACATAGAATCGTAATCAAGGTTTGAAATGCTGCACGTACGCAAATTGAATAAAAGCAGCCAAAATATAAATGACAAAGTTTCCTCTTCCAGCTTGTAAATCTACACACGTAAATAATGGAACGACTCAACTACGTTCTTGTGCAGCTGGGGGAGCTTGAAGCTAGCCAGAGAGAGATACAGCGAGCAATTCTAATGCTGCGCAAAATGGTCGCTAAAGTCCAAGATGAGGACAGAAAGAAGAATGTCTCTGGTGCCTTCAACGAGTCGAATTTTAATCAGTTCAAGCCTTGCCCTGCTCCAGACATCTCTCACGACACACAGGAAAACGAAGCGAGCTTCAACCAAGAGGCACCCTCAGATAATGATCCTGACACCCCACAATCTGGTACCGATGAGGGTGACGAAGATGCGGAGGAAGAGTACGATGAAGACGACGATGAAGACGACGAGAGTTATATAGACGACGAGAGTTATATTGAACCGGAGCCAATCGTCTCAATATGTTCATCCATCAAAGACGTGGGCAGACTCCGCGACCGATTCACAAGCGCTGCAGTACTGTTGTGGATAAATGCAGCCAGGCGGGTGATTGGGTTCATGGAAGACCAGTACTCTGTGACGCCAGAAGCACATGATATCCTAGCCACTTCGTTGGGCAACTTGATTCCAGATAGTGTGTACTGGCTCTGTTGTGAGATGGTAGAGAAGGCAACTAGCGCCGACGGATTGATTGACTTTGAAAAGGTATTCAAATGTCTCAGCTCAACCATAACATACGAAAGGAACAGCCCTGCAGGAAAGTTGGACCTCGAAATGATGTGCGGAGCACCCTCGGATGACTCTGAGAGTGATGGGATCGAGTAACCGCGATCGATGTGCCAATCAGTTGATGGGATCCTCAAACTTGCAACAACTGCCGCCTAGTTTTAATCTCTATAAATTTCGCTTTTTTCCGTATTCACTGGTTTTGTAGATGGCTGATGGTTACCTACTTTGGGCCATCAAGAAAGTAATCACGTGACCAAGCACGTGACCACCTCCCAAGACCCCTCGATGGTCCATGGACAACGACACAATCAAGTAAAGATAGAAATTAGAACGAATGTCTGAGCCTGAGTTTGACATTTGCCACCAACAGCGGGACGCCCTGGTGGCGATCCGCGCGTTTCTGAAGTCCAAGACCTCTTACGATGTGTTGCCGGTGTCGTTTAAGCTGATCGTCTTGGACACCTCCCTGATGGTAAAGAAAGGTCTAACCATCCTGCTACAGAACGGGATTGTATCTGCTCCACTATGGAACTCCAAGACACAGCGATTCGCCGGATTGTTGACGGCCTCTGATTTCATCAACGTCATTCAATACTACTTCCAGAACCCAGAGAAGATGGACAAAATCGAAGACTTTAGCTTGGATGGACTTCGTGACATCGAGAAAGCCATCAATGTTGAACCTATAGAAACTATCGCCATCCACCCATTCACGCCTCTCTACGACTCATGCAACCAAATGATAAAATCGAAGGCACGAAGGATCCCTCTGATCGACGTGGATGCTGAAACTGGCCGTGAGATCGTCGTCTCTGTGCTCACACATTACCGAATCCTGAAATTCCTGGCCCTGAACTGTAAGGAAACCCGAAATCTAATGCAGCCACTGAGTACTCTCAAAATTGGCAAATTCGACAACCTAGCCGTCGCCAGCATGAACACACCGGTCTTGGACGTGATTCACCTGCTCGTCCAGAAAAGAGTCTCGGCGATTCCAATTGTGGACGAAAACTACAGGCTGCTAAATATCTACGAGGCAGTCGACGTGCTCACTCTCATCAAGGGTGGAATTTACACAGATCTCAGTCTCAGCGTGGGTGAGGCACTCATGCGACGCTCGGAGGATTTCGAGGGCGTTCACACATGCACAGAAAATGACAGACTTGACCTCATAATGGATACAATCAGAAAATCTCAACTGCATCGACTTTTCGTCATAGACGAGCAGGGTAAGCTCAAGGGCATCGTCACGCTCAGCGACATTCTAGATTACATCCTCAACGACGAGTCCTGAGCTATAATCATAAGCTAAGCATACTATATGCTGCTTCGATTATCTGAGGTAGTAGCGGTTGCCGTCGGAGCCGATCGCTTCCGTATACGATCATGCCGATCACATCCAGATTCGCATGCGGCTTCTCCCTCACCGTCAAAACAGAGCAGCAAATGCTAAGGAATGGCCTATTTATTAATTGAACCTCTTTAAAAGCATGATCGTTACTAGCGATTTTTCCGCTTTCCTATTTATACTTCTAGTGGATCTTGGTAAATGTCGTCATCCTCGTCTTGTACAGTGTGTTCGCCAGACGTAGGTTGATCTTCATCGTAAAAAAACGCATCAACAAGTGGCCGGATTCTCACACGCTTTCCTTTTGAAGACTTTAAAGATGACACTGACGAGACTGGTGACCCGGGAGATTGGGCTTTCGAAGCCTGGCTTATTCCAGGCGATCTGACCGGGCTCTGCCCAGGACTATAAAACCTTGGACTGTGTGTTGTGGAAGATGCCGGCGACGACCTTGGTGTAGAAAACACCTCTTGGGATTCTGATGCACGTCTAGCAATCTCCTGACTCAATGCGAAATTGTATAACTCCTGCTGCATACTCGTTCGAGATCCCTGCGACCTTAAACTGTCACCACTCGTAGATTTTCTGATGGGAGGCAGCTGAGGTGGGGTGTTTGGCGACCTCTGCTGCCCAGTATGTTGTAGCTGCACAGGCTCTTTGATCTGCTGCTCAACGATCTTTGACTCTTGTGGTATGGCGAAGTCGACGCCCCGATAACTTCCACTCAACTGGCGTTGATGACCAGGCTGCCAGGGTTGTTGCGGTGAAGCAGACAACAAGTCTGATCGTGGCGATCGCCGACTAGCACTACTTTGTGACGGAACTTGATTGGTGCCCTTCTTGTAGAATCGTTTCCATGGCAGATCATGGGTATATTGTCTTGACAGGCTATGGGTGGCAATAGGCCTGCCCGTAGGTCTTGGTTGGATAAATTTGTTTTCGATTGGCCTTGCTTGGTTGGGTGCTTGAGGATGGATCGGAGAGAAACTTCCTCTGGAAATCGGTATGGCTTGAGGAGTCCCATGAGCACTGAATGAGATATTTGATCGCTGTGATATTCTTTGATCATTTACGGGACGTGGTTGTTCGCCTGGTATTCCAAACTGCAAACCTTCTACCCTTGGTGTTCTCATTTTGGGATATCTGGATGGCTGGAAGGGGTTTGCTTGGTACTGATAAGACTGCCGGCGAGGAGTACCAGAAGGACTCTCTTTCAAGGTATACTGAAAGTGCCCCGTGGTGGATCGATTGACTCCCTCGAAAGTTGAACATGGAAGAACCGGTCTCTTGGGTGGAGAGTTCAGCTCGAGTCGGGGATTCTGAGGGTATAAAGTACCTGGAGAGGAATGAGGGCGTTGCACTCCCGTAGGTCGCTCTCTTAATCTTGGTACATCCTGAGTTCCAAGTTCAGGCGCGGTCAATCCTCTCCTTCTTAGCCGGCTGGTGTATTGCTCGACACCTGATAAAGGCGCTGAAGGAAAGTAGCCGGGTGCCGGACTGGGATGTTGCACCGTTGGGTTCCATCTATTAGGGTCAGTTAAGGGTTGAATGGCTGGCTTAGGCGGCGTAGACCTTTTGGCTGGCACAAGTTCTCGCTGCGGAAATGAAAGAGATTTGTTCTCAGGCAGCACCTCCATAGTGCCTGTCCAGGAAAACCTTCTGTGAAAAGAATTAGCTCTCTTCAGTGGCTTCCCTTCTCTCTTTCCTTTTGATGAGTCCTCCGGTGACTCTTCTGCGGGCCTGTCAGGTCCTTCGTCTACAACCCTCTCATCAGGCTCGAGCTTGAGAAGGTTTCCTCGAAACATGTGAGCCCTTCTAAAGCTTCCAAACTCTCCTTTGTAATCGTCACACTGCTCAGGTTCTATCTCCGCAGGTTCGTGTTCCATTTCAGCAAACACATGCTCCGGTAACAATGGTCGCACCAAGTGTGGATTGGCCTGTCCAATCTCTTCCACTTGCTCAGGGGAGTTGAATCTAATAACGACACATGAAACATTGTCAGTTGAACCATTCTTCAAAGCGAACCGGACAATCTGCCTTGCAGCTGCGTCAGGGTCATGTATGCACCGCGCTATGTTCACTGCAGTCTGATCATCACAAACGTCCCATAGCCCGTCGCACGCAAGAATGAGAAACTCGTCGGTATCCTTCAGCGTAACTTCCTGAGTGTATGGCTCAGCAATCACAAAGTGCTTGAAGTTGTCATTGCCAAACGCTCGCGTCAGTGCCAGAACTCCTTCTATCCTCTCATTGAGGATTGTGGCACCCAATGCTTCCACCCGCTGTCGCTCCTCTTGATTCCCGAGAATGTGGTCCATAGACATAGCCATTGGATAGCCGTTGCAGCACATGACGATTCGACTGTCACCAACGTTCGCTGTATATAGAATTCGTTTGTAGGTCTTCTTCCCAGTCCATTGGAAAGTAGAAGTGTCAACGACGTTTCTCAGGTATGCAATGCTAGCGGTTGTTCCTGACCCTTCATAGTTCTTGTGCCTCATGAGTCGTTCATCTGCTTCGTCAAAGGAGCTAGTAAACAAGGCATTCATTTGGACCATAGAAGCATGTTTTAAGAGTTTTCTCGACAGAATTTGATGCAGATTGTCTGCACACCACTGGGCGCTAAACCTGCCGCCATGACCATCAAACAAGCCAACGTATAAATCATCCTCGTTATTGAGGAAATTGCGGTATAGTCGATGAGTATCTTCCATTCTTTTGCGATACCTGACATTCTTGGTGCTGCTGGCGCCAGCCAGAGTCAGCATCATAGCAATTGATAGCCGCTAGTGTCACAAGCGATGTAGAGAGGCTTGTATCGACAGCCCCTAATTTCATATGCAGGTGACCAGATTAGGTATCCCCGGAAAAACACATCACGTGACTGCATATGTTTAGCAGCAGAAGTTCGATTTATCGATCTTGTTCCCAAAGGCAGACGACTGGTCATCGGCGGGTGATAACTTCATGAGACTCTTGCCCGTAGCTGATATTATCAAGCTATCTTTGTCATTGTCGCTGATCATCATCTTCTGACGCATAGACTTCACAGTGAGAAGGGTTAAGTTTTAAGCCTGTTCTCCGCCATGAATACAGATGATTAAGGCTCAATTGAATCGCTGGCTGACCAATGACATGCCTTGACCAGACCAGAATGACTGTTCATCTCCATCTAGGGGCTAAAACAGCTAGTGAGTCCAATATCCGTTCTCTGCCTTTCCAATTGCTCTTCTAAAGGCTCTCACCTGCTCGGAATATCTGTGGTGAGCACCGGTTTGGTCTTCAACGCAATTTGTTGGGCCAGCAAACACTCCACGCTGAATTCCACACCTTTTCGGCCGGTTTCAAAGTAGCGAAGCTGCAAAAGCTGTTTGACTCACTGCTTGATACCAAGATAAGGTTTCCAGGCTGTGCGACACAAGTCCGCAAGGGACAGAATGTCTACATCGTCGTCTAGCAAGTCATTAGCATGCCACTGTTTTGGTAACTGACAAAGATGGGGCGCGACCCAACTTTTCTCTGGATCATGAATGCCGCGAAGCACAACCCTGGCAAAGACCTCACAGTTCAGCTTTCGGATTAAAATCGGTTGTTACATTATCCATAGCATGGAAAACAATCTTTAATTCTACAGTGAACTACGCTACGTGTTGCTCCAACAACCCTTACCCAGGTTTCTATGGCAACAACTAGACAAATTGGCCACCAGAAATCAGAAACAATGAAATTCTAACCATGTAGTTGTCTTCAAGACTAATCGAATTTTTAAGTTCATCTATCTGGTAGCGAACAGTCAAAGCACCCCTTTTGCCCGTCCCTGCGGCCTCGCTAGAACGAGCAAAAGGAAAACCTTGATTTGCGTCAGAAGCCTGTAGTGCAATAGCAACGACACGATGCTGCTAGTCGATAGGCAAGCCCAGAGGACTGGCAGCGATCTTCAAAAATAAGAGTAACAATATAAAGACCCCATTGGGGCCGTTTCAGTTGTTACACTGAAAAGAACAGATACTACACTTGATCTAAGCCAAATGGCAAAGAGATTTGAGGAATCAAGTATGGGGGCAGGCTTGCTTATATAGACGTTGGGAGGACCTAACCCTGGACCTAACCCTAGGTCGTTGCTGTAGATACCGATGAAAAAATAGTGGAAACGCGCACGCAAATGGGAGCGCGCTGTAGGGCTGCGCCCTACCCTTGCCCTGATTTACTGGTGAATAGATGAAATAACAATGTTAAGCTGATTTACTAGTGATGCGAAGATGAATAACATGTTAAGCTGGTAGTCGTCAGATGACGCTAAAGTCTAACATAATTAAAATTTTGTAGCATCTGGCTCTATAGTCCCTGCACTGCTAAACCTATGATTAGTTTACCGATCAAAAGTAGTCGTCGCATATCTGTGAAGCTCGAAGCGACTGGAACGATTGTAAGCCGTTTCAGGTAATAGATGAGGCGGCTAGAACGAGATCAGTCACGTTGCACAGTTGTTGCAGCTGAAAACTCGATGTGGTGAAGATCATCTCGCCGCCTGTCCAGCGGCTGAGACATGTCTTGGAGATTAGATCTGTACGTGTTGAACTAAACGCAGTTGTTAGCAAGGGTATTATTGATAGTACTACTACTAGGTATATACATACGGGGTGAGAGGTTTGAGCTATCGGATCATCATTGCCTTGGACATGTCCTTGCCCGAGGCGAGGAGACTGCCCGAGGATGCTGAGGTTTTCTTTCCGACGGACTCAAAGATCTTCCAGAACTTCAAGTTCTCATCAGACGCGCACGTGACGAGGGTCTGGCCATCTGGAGAGAGAGCTGAATGCAGGACTCGAGAGTCGTGGGCAAAGATTTCGACGTTTTTGGTCAGGGTAGGGTAAGACCAGATGCTGAGGTTATTGTCTGGGAAGCCGTGCGAGGACACAATTTCCTTGTACTGGCTGGACCACTTGAGCGAGGTCACCTGACTGCCTGTGTCGATAGAGTTGACTCGCGCGCCGGTTGTGGAGTTCCAAAAGTGAATATGTTTGTCCTGAGAGCCACCGCCGGTAGCGAGTAAGTTGAGCTGCCAGGGGCACCAAGCTAGAGCCTTGATGGCGGCTTTGTGATTAGTTTTTGTGAATTTTGGAGTTGATGATCGCGCGTCCCAGATGTTGACAATATTGTCATTTCCGCCGGAAGCGAGCTGAGAGCCGTCAGAACGCCACTCCAAGCCACAGACTTCACCAGAGTGGTTGTTGAGCTCGGCGATTTTGTGCTCTGCGATTCGGACATCGTGGTTCCAGATGGAGCCGTCTCGACAGCCAGAAGAGAGAATATGCTTATCCCAAGACAGAACGCCGACCCGGGCAGTGTGTCCTCCCATGCTTCGCAGTTTCGTCTGCTCCTCGACGTCCCAGATCTGAACGTCGCCGTCGGACAAGCCAATGGACAAATAGGCGCCGTCGTTGGACCACTTGATGCCGGAGATGTAGTTGTTTTGGCTCTCCATGAGACTTGAGACAGAACCTGTACTCGCGTCCCAGATGTATACAGTCTGCTCTAGCGCGATAGCCACCTGGTTGCCTGAGGACCAGTCCAGTAGGTTGAGGTAGTAGTCGTCAATGAGTCCAGGGGCGTCCAGGACTCTCTCCGGAGCAGTGGGGACTTTCCGTCTTAGCTGGGCATTGACTGCCGGCCGTAGCGGCCGGTTGTACTGTGACCGCAGGTCAATGGGCTTGGACGATTGTGGTGCTGCTGGCTGGAACTCCAGGATTCGTGTGTTGAGAGCGATTCCGCAGGCCTCCGCCACGGAACTCTGGTAGTATGCATTTTTTTCGGGCGAGACACAGACGGGCTCTTCCTCCTCAGCCAGCTGACAGCCCTCCAGCTTGCTCTTGGCCACGTGGGAGCGGTTTGGGATGAATCTATCGGCCTGTGACCTTTTTTCCTTCTTGAACTTGTTGGGCGTGTTGCCGAGGACGTACTCGCCGGGCGTAATCTCGTTCAGCAGCGGCGAGGTTCGGTTACCGATGGCCTTGGGCATGTATGGAGACATCTTCTTGGGCGTGGCAGCCTTGTAGTTATTGATGGCATCGTGGAAAGTGTTTTCGAGAGATGATGAACGCTTGACAGAAGGGCTGTCAAAGAAGAGCGTTCGTCGGACGGGTCGGACAGGTGTGCTAATCATACTCGCCAGCAAGCAGACTAGATAGGGAGTGTGTGGGTAGGTGGGTGGAGACTAGGTATAAGTGAGCGTTGAGTGGATGTTAGTGGTAGCGTCTGGAAACGGGGCGTGCAAGTTATATATGGCGGTAGGTGAGGTTTGTTTGGATGTTGCCGCTTTGGGAAGTATGTAAACACTAGTCTGTGCGGCGGTATCAGGGTTAGGGCAGAGATTTGCGATGTAGGTAAGGGCCTGGACAATATTATCTATTACTGCTTCGTCTATTCTGTTTTCAATTGTTCGACTCTGACAGGGCGGCGTGTATAACCTTGTGCGAGAGTTTCGCCTGCATTTGGCAAGTCACGCAATGAAGCGACGGCCCAGGCGCGAATCGAGGTTTTTACCAATCCCTGGAATACAGATTGCTTGCAGAATTGGGTTGTTTAGGAGATGGAGACTGTGCGCGTCGACCGTTGCTGTGGTATCTTTAGCACCGTAGTTCGTTACCATGGTTACTGTTGTAAGTCCAGTTGCGCGCAGTAATGGGATTGCGCAGTTAGCGTGGTTGTGACAGTGGATAGCAGCTATCGCCACAAACCAAGCCCAATGAGACTAGGAATAAGTTATAAATGGAATCGCTCCCCTCAGAAGTCAATATCAAGCGTCTTGCATGATTATATGCGGTCTTGGGGAACCGCGACACCATTGGTTCTAGGCTGAATGACAACGAGATTGAAACGCGCCTGAAGGTGAGCTGCAACAATGACGCAGCGTGGCTGAGTGCCCCGCTAATACTCCAAACATGTGTACCTGACCTCCATAAACGAGCGGCTGTGTATTGTTCTCATGCACGAGCGTTGAGAGTTGCTTTTGCGAGTTACGCGCTTGTGGAGATAATGACGCGTCTACTTCGCCTCAGCCATGTGATGAAGCGATCAGGGTCTGATGAATTGGGGTATATAAGGACATCAGTTCCTTTGGTGGATTTCCACAGATCAAACACAGCACAAGCACTATGTCTGACCGATACCAACGATATATGCGCGAGGGAGGCAAGGTCTATCAGAAACTGACGCTTGATAGAGACAACGTGACTCACAAAGAAGTTGTGGCCTGGGCAATTCGTTCGCTAGGAGCGTACGAGGGCTGTCACGTGAAGCGGAACTTCGCTATAACGAGACAAGTGAAGGTCGACTTTGCAGTTGTGCAATCAGGGCAGATTCAACTAGTGGCGATTTGTTTCCCTGAGCCCTGGTCATTGAGGAGAGATTACGAAGCTGGAAGGTTTCTGAAGGCAGCGGCAAGGTATTCAGACAGTCGACACTATGTGATTTACTTTCGTGACGCCACAAAGATCTACGCTGTGACGTAGAGATATGCCTGTCTGCCAATTCAGCTATTCTCTTTTGGCACTGAAGCCCCAGTGAGTATTTCTATTCAACTGTATGTCCAATCTCAGGAGAATAGCACGGCTATGCATGGACTGCCGCACGGGTTTCAATCAAGTATCAGACACTTTCCAAACAATGAACTGGCTCTCCTGCATGCAATAAAGCAGCTCCCATCAATCTGTGTGACCAATTGTATCGGATTCCGAATAAAAACATTAGCTAGACCTTGGCCACGCGAATCCATTTCGGAAAAACGTGTTCCGGTATTCCGATCGACACATCTCATACTTGTGCGTCATCAATAAACCCTGTTTTTCCATCTCCGAGACCTATACGGGCTATGCCGGCGCCGCAAAGTGCGGCGCCTGTCGCTCACAACTTTCGAAGAATCAAATCTAAATGTCGTCTTGAAAACTTATCACAGACCGATAGTTCCCATGACAACTATGCTGACACCGTGATGTGAATTACGCTGACGCTGGGGATTTTGGCAAGCAATTAGAAGTCCACGTGACCCAACGGTCACCCCGACCACGTGACGTTGAATTAACCAATGAACCCCCAATCCCATCCCCGTGCGCCTTGTTAGCGTGCAGTGTGCGTGCGTTGATTGTTTAGTGGGTAGCTCGCGTGAGTGCGTGGGTTGGGCGATGGCCAATCAAAGTGCGCGGATACCATCACATGGCCATTCTTTGGTGATCTCTTCCCTGCACGAGGCTGATCACGTGGGGTTTCGAGATTATATATAAGCGTCGTGGTTCTTTGTTTTTGTAGTGGAGGTATAAAGAAAAGAATAGGAATTGTATCGAGGTTACATTTTATTGGTTGTTTCTGAAGTCACACCACAGGTACACAACGGTTACAACCAGAGCTGGAGGGCCATTGCGTAATTTAACAACGCTAAATCTGAATGAGTATAAGGTACTCAATTCCTTAACAAACGCATCAAAAACTTCACACGTCGGCCATTGGGATGGAACTCCCTGAGCTAACCCTACCGGCCCCAGCCATCTCGCTGCCCAAGTTCCCCCCACCACCCAGCCGGAAATGCAAAATCATCCAAGCAAACCAACCACAGGATAAGGTGTCGAAAAACTACAAGCAAATCAGACCGATGCCCATCAAGAAGGAGTCCGCGAAAGAGGCTGTTTCAGAGCGGGAGGAGCGGAAACGAGCGAGGAAAATGGCACACTCCGATATCGAGCGACGACGAAGGACAAAGATCAATCAGCAATTTGACGAACTCAAGACGCTGATTCCGGCCTGCAGCCAGTTCAAGTCGTCTTCCGGCGGCGATGCTGGTCTTCACAAGCTGGTCATTCTACAGCATGCTGTGGAGTATATCAAGCATCTCAAGTCTTGTCTGGACTCGGTGAATGTTGATGAGCGAAAAATCGAGTACGCGCTGCCACAGCTGACAGATATGTCGGCCCGGTTCAACCCTACGAGGCTTTACAGCTCGCCTCCGATTTCCCCAGAATCGCCCTTTTCAAACGAAGCTAACGAGACCCAGGAGGCCGCCGTCACCATAATGAAAATCTCCAGCCTGCTGAGCTAGGCAAAAGACTAACTTATTTATTAATGCATCATACCCATGTTTCAGAAGTGCGATGCCCAAAGCAGGCGGGGCGTAGTCTCAAATGCTGGATGTGGCTTCTTGATGACGATTCCAAGTGGCATACTGGCTTTCGTGAGAGCGCCGAATAGGACTGTAACGTTACCACTGTGCTAGCAGCTGCCCTCTCCAAAGTAGAATTCCCAGGATCTCAGTTGATTTGCTCCGGGCCCGATATTAACTGTTTGAGCAAAAGATTCCGCTGGGCCAATGGGTGCGTTCCCGCCTCACTCCTTATCTGTCACTTCGGCAGCGATCACCTCATCTGGGAGCTAATTGCCTCATCTCGGATCGACTATAATACTGGCCTTTGAGCACAAAAATGTGTCTCCCACACACTGACATGCTGGCACCTCGAGCTGTGAGTATCAAATATCTCCATTTAGCGTCACGTACGCACTGTTCATCCCTCATTCCAGGCTCTCTCATGCTCGTCTATTCGTCTATTCTATGCGGTCATAATATACAAAACTAGTTTCCGAAGAAACCCTGGGACTCGAGCAGCAGGATGACCTGGTGCACAGCAGTCCGGACATCAATCTTGCTGAGGTCGACAGAGATGTCGGCCTTGGTTGGGGCCTCGTATGGATCGTCCACACCAGTGAAGCCCTTGATGAGGCCCTGTCGGGCTCGGGCGTACTGGCCGGATCTGTCCGTCGCCTCAGCCACCTCCAGAGGAGTGGACACGTGGACAAGGATGCAGTTTCCGCTCTTCTCAATCACCTCCTTAGCATGGGCCCGGGAGTCCTCAAACGGAGCGATAGGAGCCGCAATGACCGCGGCACCGGACCGGGTGAGTTCTGAGGCAACGAAAGCGATTCGCTGGATATTCCTGTGTCGGTCTTCCCGAGTGAATCCAAGTTCTGAAGACAACTCGTGTCGAACAGTCTCGCCCAGCAGCAGACTGACTGGCCGGCCGCCCTGCTCGTTCAGAGTGACCTGGAGCGCTCGCGCCACGGCGTCCTTACCGGAGTTGTAGTAGCCCGTCAGGAAGATGGTGAAGCCCTGCTTGGATCGAGGAGGGTGGCTCTCTCGCAGAACCCTGACAACTTCAGGGTACGAAAACCACTCTGGGATCTCCAGACCCAGCTTGAGTCGCTTTCTGAGCTCGGTACCGGAGATATCGAGGGTCTGGACGCCTGGCTTGACCTCGTCCTTTGGAACGTACTCGTCGGCGTCCGGGACATAGGTCATTTGCTGGAATGGAACAACTTCGATGCCAAGCTCGTCTCGGTACTTCTCAACCAGTTCCTGGGCATCGTAAGGGCCATAAAAGTCGACACCCTGGGAGTTCTTGCCCGGCCCAGCATGGTCTCGGCCAACGATAAAGTAGGTGGCACCAAAGTTCTTTCGGATAATGGCGTGCCAGACAGCCTCTCTGTCTCCGCCCATTCGCATGGCCAGAGGCAGCAGACTCAGCAGAGCCATTCCATTGGGATATCGTGGGAGCAGAGCCTGGTACACTCGTACTCGCGTAAAGTGATCAATGTCACCTGGCTTGGTGAGACCGACAACAGGATGGATAAGTACAGTAGCTTGTCGTGATCGAGCAGCTCGCACGGTCAGCTCTCGGTGGGCTCTGTGCATTGGGTTTCGGGTCTGGAAGGCCACAACCTTCTGCCAGCCGAGCTTGTTGAACTGTGATCGAAGCTCTGCTGGTGTGTTCCGCAGGCCGGTGTAGTCATAGTGGTTGAGTCGGTTGATGGCCTGGATCTTACCGCCAACATAGTATTCCTTGGCAGTGTCCAACAAGTATCTGATGGCTGGGTGCTCAGGATCACCTCTGAACACCTTCTCAGCCTCGGTTTGTTTGTTTGGCTTGTAGACATCGTCGACGCTGATGATTGCCAGAAGACTGTCATCTCGGAAATCTCGCAACACTATTCGGGCACCAGCCTCGATCCCCAACGACTCAATTTCCTCCTTAGAAACGTCCAAGGTAATTGGCATGGAGAATAGGACCCCGCTGGCTAGTCTCAGGTCCTCGACAACACCGTTGTAATCCTTCTCGTTCATGAATCCCTCGAGTGGAGAGAAACCACCAGACATGATGAGCTCCAGGTCGCAGAGCTGTCGCTCTGTAAGCACCAATTGTGGCAGCTTGTCGGCCTCAGCCAGCAGCTGGTCTCGGATATGGGCATCTCGAGCCAACAGGTCCTTGAGTTCTCCTCCGTGGGGTGGGTTGGACATCTTCAGAATTCAAGTGCTCCAAAAATACGGCTATTGAAAATTCAGTTCAAAGAAACGCACGACAGGAAATGATTCACTTATATACATGCCGCTATCGGCTCGCCGATACAATTCAAGCCGAATTACACCATCTTTAGCACAGGGTTAGGGCCGACGTGCAATCACGACATTGCTCCTGATTTCTGCGTAATCACGCGCGTTGGGGCGTCAGATTCCGCCCCCCACATGCATCGAATAACGTTGGAAGCGTTGTGGTTGCCCACCTGGAAACTTCCGTAATTTGTCAGCGCATTGATTGGGTTTGATTAGCTGTGCGGGATATGGGCAATAGCTAACATATTAAATTGGATCGCGCTCAAGGCTACTATGGGTTAGGGTTGGTTAAAGTTTGGTTTGTTTTAGAATGTACCAGGTTGTCTGAACATCAGGAACGAACGGTCACGTGGTAGGGTTGGGGTTGTAGTTTCTGATGCGAGCTTAATCCGACTTCGGTGCGAGAAAGCAGTCTAATCAGACGAGATTGAAGACAGCCTTCTGCGCCGTCAACCTCGAATCGGGCTCAGCACTAGATGGAACATGACACTCGCTTCACGCCTGGAATTTTGGCGGTGTAACGTACGTAGCCATAGGTGTTCGGCTCGCGAGTGTATTTTTTGAGTTTTCGGCTTCCCCACTGGCTTAGGATACAACGAGCATCTCGTCCATTTAGAGTATACTTGCCTTGGCGGCTACAATCAACGGGGGCCGTGGTCGGCACTCTATATAATAAAAGATCGAGCCATACCTATAGATGTGATGTATGGCTCGGTATCCTGCCTCCAATGTCAAATTTGCCCATTATCGCGGTTGGATACTCCATCGGTAGCTAGCGCGCTGGAGTCTTTTGTGCGTTAATGTTAAACCTGAAGTCCTTTGCAAGACGCTGAATAGCGGCAATGAAGCGGCCAAAAATGGCGCCCCAACCATCCATCTCCTCAGCAGTCTTTTCACCCTTGATGCTCTCATGCACGTGCAACGTATATTCCGTATCAACACCTTGGAGCATCAACAGATCCGATATAGTGTAATGGTTAGCACAGTACGCTCTCACCGTGCAAATCGGGGTTCAATTCCCCGTATCGGAGTATCCTTTTGCTAAACTTGTAGCCGTCGTTTATGTCTATAGAGGAAAAGCTATAGGTGTAATTACACCCATGTGAGCTAGCCATGGTTCTATCGGTTCCCCGCTCCATTCGAACGCTAGGTCATTAAGGTACAACTATTGTTGTGAGACCACGAAAATTAGCAATAAGTCAGTGGCTTGAATATCTGGGAGCGCATTAGTGTGGAGTATGGCACGTACCATGCAGGCACATGCATCTTTCGATCAGCTTGCAAGAATCTATCTAGTGCTTGCCAATGCATACGCATGTTTCCCATGGATTACACAACTCGATATCTCAGTAATTGTAATACTACTGTAATTGAAATCACTGCCAGCGGGCCACTATGGCAGATTGCCGGAAACTTCCTATTTGGGACATGTGCATCGAACGTCAACTAAATAAGGTTAGCGCGGAAACCCTCTTCCTTGCCATCAACCCTAGCTATCAATCATCATATCGCTAGCATTCTCATTGCCATCTCTCTTGTGCAATTGCCACCAGAATCAACACTAACTGCTAAGCGCTGGCTATACAACGCACGTACCTATCTGCTCTCTACAGACGCGGTCGCCCACTTGCTCGATGACTTTTGACAGACGCCGATGGACAAAGCGAGCTGTTAGATGGAGAAGAGAGAAACAGAAAGAGTCGAAGGACTCACACATTTTCAGCTCACTGATGCACTTGTTTGTGGCACCAGGCGAAAGCTGGTCCGAGATTCCTGTCAATAGCCCTCCGCCGAATTCCTTGGAAGCAATGGATATCATGGTCAGGAAGAGCCCTGGCCAGTTAATGGCCACACTGCTACTCGAACGAAGATGGGAAAATCCGAGGACCAGACCCAGATATATCATATTTCACGCCTTTTCGCCGCTATCGAAGGAATATCTACTGCAAGAGCCAAGGATAGACATCATTCCAGAGGTGCAAGAGTTGATATCTGATCGGATTACGGAGCTGTCGGCAAAAGAGCTTGAACTTTACGAAGAGCCACATCTGCATTACCTAGAGGAACCAAGACCAATGGAGGAGTTAAGGTTTGACGCTTCCTCTTACGTCAAACCGTTTATTCCAGCCAAGCTGTACAGGGGCGTCAAGAAGATAAAACGAAAGGTTCTGAAGGTTGACGATGTCTTTTATGATATGGTGTTGCTGCCATGGAACTATTTTCAGTGACTCAGCCGGCGACCGAGGAAAGTCAAGAGGTCGAAACAGCAGTTCTGTTTCGACAGATACCCTGGCAGAAAGTCCAAGCTGCAGCGGTGGAAACCAGTAACCAATCGCGACTAACTTGATACCGGAAAGATAGCCAAATACAATCGCTCGTACTGTATACCACAGCGTCACCCTAATTTGTTCTTTATGATTAACGCCTGGCCTTCTTACCCACCTCCTTGGCTGGGTCTCTCTCTATAATGTCACCCACACCGCCCAGCTCCTCATACTGGTCTTCGGCGATTCGCACCTCCTCACGCCTCTCCCACCATCGATCCTCTGACAGCTCAAACGCGACTCGTTTGAGATCTTTACCTCTGGCGTCTTTATTATTCGACAGAGCCCATTCCATGAATGCGTTACCCGTTCGCTCGTAGAAGGCTTTGATGCTCTCGAATGGCTTTGGATGTGGGAGCCATGGTCTTAAATCAGGAATCTTTTCTGTCTCCGGTTCTTCTTCAGGTTCGCTCTCGACTTCTTCTGGAAGGTCTTCGGTGTCTTCGTCTTCCTCCATCTCTTCGTCATCTTCGTCCTCATCACCATCATCCTCATCATCGCTGTCGACAACGTCCTCATCGAGCTCTTTGAGATTCTCCCAGTAAACTTTGCATCCGTCCAGACGGCCCAGGTCAACGGAGTACATACTGTGCAAATTGAACTCTCTGTCGCCGTTCTCCCAGACACCGCCGTAAATGAAGAATGTGTCGTCCACCACAGCGGTGGCAGCGTTAAATCGTGGATGTGGCATGCTGCTGACGACTGGGTATTCTCTTCGCTCTATTTCCTCGTCTTCAGAATTCTCCTCGGTGAGAGTCTTGGAACTGCTCTCAGATTCCGGTTTACTCTCGCTTTCCTCAACCTTGAGAGAGTTTTGCAAAATCTGCTCCAGGTTAGCGGCAAGGTCAGCACCTCTGTCACCCTTCTCTTTGACTCTCTGGACAATCTTCTTCCGCGGCGCTCGTAGCGTTAGCGAAAACCACTTGTTGGACTCGATCTGATACGCAAACAGGTTGTTGTAGAACTCACTCTCCAGGGCCTCTTCCGTCTCGTCGACATCATACACACCGCCAAACAGCACACCTCGTCCTCGGTGGTGAACCATGGAACAGCCAACTCGCGGTGAGGGCGCGAACCCGGCCTTCTTTCGTCGCTCCCATCGAACACCCTTGAGATCCGGCTTCATTTTCAGCAGCCACGAATCAGTGTGAACCTTGCCCTTCTGTTGTCCTTTGGCGGCCTTGACCTTGGAGTAGCCACCCCAGATGATGGCACCGTCAGCACAGGGCATGAAAGAGTGGCCAGATCGTGCATCAGGGACCAAAAGGTTTGGTGCAAACTCAATCTGATGCCATTTGTAGCTGGTGACGTCAAAAGCCCACAAATCACCCAGGTAAGCGGTAGACGTGGCCAAATCTCTAAAGCCGCCGTGCAGAAGGACATAATTCTTCCACGGGGTCAGCCGATGGCCAGATCTAGCACTTGGCCCCTTCTTGTGTTCTACTCTCAGCCACTCCTTCTTAACAGGATCAAGAATCCAAGTGTCACCGTAGTGGTAGAAAGTTGTCTGCTTAGGCGAAGAAAACTCACCACCAAACATCAAAACTACACCACTGGGGTGAACGCACATGGCGTGGCCACTTCGGGGCAGAGGACTGTTGCTGGAGGTGATCTTTCTCCACTGATCCGTGTCAACAGAGTATGAGTACAAGTCATTGTAAAAGATACTCAAAGAATTGATGTGCGCTTCACCCCCAAACAGTAACAATTCTCGTTTTCCGTGCACTGGAGATGCCACAAGTGTAGGGTTCAGTCGCTTGCTCGGTGGATCACAGGTTTCAATGTTGATGGCCTCAAACTGCTCCTGGGCTTTAGCGTAGTTGGCGAGGATCTCGTCGATATCAACATCTTCTTCGTCTTCAGTTCCTCGTTTCTTCTCCAGCTTTTTGTTTTTCGACTGGCTCTTGACTTGGGCCTTCTGAGCCTTCTCAGCCGTTCGGGCCTTTTTGGCCTCTTTATCCTTCTTGGTAACCTTCTTCCCCATCTCTCACGGTGTATTTAGAGTCGATATTTTTCAATGTGATGATGATCTGGGTTAGGGTGGTTACCCACTTTAAGTTTTGTCCAACGGGTGTACAACGCGTCAACGTCGCTTATCGCATCAACATGGACATACCTGGGCTAGACCTTCACTTCGACGGCCTGAGGGCTCGGATGGAGAAGTTCCAAGGTCGATTCGACGAGCACATGAGCGGGACGCGTAATCGAATGAATGAGGAGCGGACGGCATACCACAAGAGCCTAACACAAGCCGAGGATGCACAGAAGAGCGTTATCTCACAGACACAGGAACTCAAGGCGAAAGAAGCAGAAATGAACGCGGCAAGAGCCAAGAGCATGCACGATCTCGAGGAGAGCAAGAGCAGAATTGCTCAGATCACGGCCAAAAAGAACGAACTACAAAAGAACAATGATTTTGTGACAAATCAGATTCAACAGCTACGCGAAACGATAAACGACAGGCGCGAGAAGAACGCGTCGCTAAGGCAGAGAATGAGTGCGCAGACGAGTCTCAACACACCAGAGGTGGATTTCTGGGAAAGGACACTTGGAATGAGGATAGAGAGCCAGTCTGAGGACTTTCTGAAGTTTGTGTTTACGGAGATTGACGATAAGAATCCGGAAAAGGAGTGCCACGTACTGTTGGATATGCGGGATCACGACTATGATATTGCCGAGTGTGTTCCGGCTGTCGCCAAAGACCGGCTGCGGAATATTGTCGAAGACCTGAACGAGTCGAGGAGAGTCAACGTGTTTCTAAAAAACATTAGAGCCGCTTTTAAGGACACGATACACGCGAAGTAGGGATCCTAGTAGCGCATGACTAGAAGGAAAATATCACGTTTGGCGCGCAGACATAGAGAAGCCGGTTGGGCTCCATTAAAGCTTGGGCAGGATCAGAACCCACCTGAACTCTATGTCGAACGAGGCTCTGAAAGGGGAGCGATCGTGTCTACGAGCCAGGCGGCGCCCAAACTGGCATCGACGCATTCGGGAGTTCGGTCGACACCAGGTTCTCGCGTCTGTTTGGTCACTGTTTATTCAGCATTATGACTATGGGTCTAGGAAAGACCTTGCTACACACACGGATAACGCGGATGCACTCGTCACGTGGGTCGTCAAAGCTCCGGATGAAAAATTCTGTTTTCAATGGAGATTGTCCCCGCGAGCTGCAAATACAGTTCTCCTCTGGGCGAGCGAGCTGTCGCCAAAAACGAGTAGTTTCCACTGGGCACGTTCGCTGGAACCTCCAACACATCTGTCTCGGTATTGTAAACCTCCGGCCACGGCCTGAGCGGGCAACCGAAGCCCAGAATGATCATCTGGTCGCAGAGGTTCAACTTTCCAGAAAATATGGTCCGGGTGTCGTCGAACGAGTACAGCTCCAGCGTGCTGTTATTCTCAATCGGCGCCAGCAGCTTCGACACCAAGGCAATGTTCACGTCCCCAGGCATTAGCGGGTAGGGCTCCATCTCGAAGCTCGACAGACGCATGAGGCCTGCGTTGCAGACGTATAGTTCGTTGGAGCCAGGTAGCTTTCTGCATTGGGTCGCATCAGGTGCGTTTGGCGCACGTTGAAGAATGCTTTCTAGCTCCATCCCCAAAGCGATCCCGAATAGGACGGCTGCAGACCACTTCATGTTGATGTATGGGTGATGTCAACCTAACTTATGCAGATGTCGGAAATGTCGGGCGGAACGGGGACGACTATGTGAACGGCTATAGAACATCGTCTGGTCATTAATGGACGCGCCTTCAGGCACCGCATTAAGGTTTGTTTCAGCCTCATCAAACGTCATATTACTGACGAGCGCATACACTCAGGAGAAACTTTGCAGATTTGTTGAGACGCAGTCACCCCATTTGGACCGAGGCCGCCGAATAGAGTTTAACTCCGACGCGAACGTTGACTCTTTACTGCATGGTTATCGGAATCCACACAGGACCGTGCATGCAGCGGGCTAATGAGATGGCTCCTCTCTGACAGCAAACACGCATCACAGCCACTCCCGGGTAATGTTATCGCAATTTTACTTTCCACATGTACATGCCTCACTGGCGGGGGCATTGTCTGACATGTGCATATCTGATGGGCTTTTTTGCCGCGTAACCGTTAGTTTCCGGCGGTCGGCCTGAGAGCGGAGTACCGGCCGCCAGTTAGGGTGGCTCGACAGCATTTGTTGTCAGTAGTTGTTTAGCAATATAGGAGGCTATTGATTCCGCATTATACAAGGCTATTGATGCTGGCTGTTGATTAAGAAAGGACTACAAAAGTGTAGCCAGGCAGTAGAAGCTCATTTTTTCGCGTACAGTATATGTGCCTTGTCAAATTAGGAAATCAGACACCGAACGGACATATTCCCAAAACACACCGACAACATGTGTAATCGAGGAAACCCACTTAGAACCACTCAGTGAGCGTCTGTGACCCTACTGCGTATGGGCGCCAAACCATTTTAGTGGTATGGGTCCAGTATTCGGCTGGTTGGCCGGCCAGTGATGATGGCAACGGGTGATAAACAGCTATACGTATTGCCAGCTGCTCGTCAGGCGTCGTAATGTGCTCATCGTTGGCTTCCTATTACACTCATTCATTGCGTCATGCCATAAGGCGAGCTAACAGTGGCGCGTTATCGTCAACATGTTAGATGACTTGAGCCGGCACCACGTGACCTACCATTCAATAGGTTCCCAGATTCCCAGTTCTTCCGCTACGTGGAACGTGGACGAAAGTACGTGAAGCAAGTGGCCTCATACGGCATGAAGATCTTGCTTGATCGAGCTGTGCTAGCTGCATATTCGAGCATGGCGCTTGACATGCTGCACAGTGGAAACCGCGTTGGCATTTAGCGCCAGCTGACAGGACTTCCGCGAGTGCCTGAAAGACGTTACCGTTCCAGCCTTCAGGGGATCGATATGTCACACCCCAAAATCCAACTCATTGTGATCACGTGTGTTTCACTGACCGACTATTTCCGGCTCGGCGGTGCATCATATCGGAGCCCATGTGTGTGAGAGGGCCGATTGAGGGGCTGCCCACAGGACTATACATAGTAATACAGTGCTGATATGTGATAGGGCTTAGGGCTAACCTAGGGCTTATCGTATTAAATGACTTGTGGCGTCACGGGATGCCTTAGATTATTCAACATTTCTAAGGTTAATTACATGTAACAGCGTTAATGCTGCAATCTGTCCTGCGATAAGTATTATGCCAGATCTAACCCACTTACCGAATGTACCCTCTAGCGGTTGTGGTTAACCGATTTCCTACAACAAGCGAGCGCGCAGACCCTGCGGAAAAAGCAATGAAACCTCCTTAGTCGCGTTTGCTCCACTATAAGTATTGCATCGTCCCGTATACGAGATCGCTAAAGATAACTTAACAGAGGTGGACTCAGAGCAAAGACAGTTTACACACAAGACAGTAACCAGGGGGCTCACTCGATTTGCGCAGCGGCCACGGTTTGAAGACGATACCACAAGGATAAGCGCCGGCAAAAACAATTAGGTTCAGGAATAAGGTTAGCGAAGGTTATTGCAGGATCGAATTATACAGTGTTGGTTCAAGCTATTGTACGAAGGCAATAGATCAAGATCAATCTGAGAAAAAGCGCTGGCTATAAGAGACTAGCACCAGGCGGTACTGAACGGACAGGTTATCGGACAAGGATCGGATAAGAAGAAGCAACCAGTGAAGTAGCTGGACAAGAAACGAGAGGAGCCAGGAGCAAGTTGACTCGACAATATGAACAACGTCAAAATGGACAGCCATCTTGGCTGGGTGTTCACCACCAAGAACCACAACGTCCCCAGTGGATTCACCGTATTTGTCTCTCGAATAGAGCCCGAGCACAGCGACACAAATATCAACATTCTGCTAGTAGGCACCGACGGGTCTGCCACGTTTTCCGCTCGCATCATGCAGAGCCAGTTAGAGGACTTTCAGTTCGGCGAGGGCCAAGACCGCGGCGCTTCCGTTGAGTGGAAGCGGTGGGAGCGGATCCTACGGTTTGTCTTTTTAGGCGAATGCCAGTCGGACGACGGCGTGTTTTTCGAAAAGATTAGGCTATCGAGTCACTACGAGCCCGAGACTGAGGAGCTAGTTTTGTGCATTAACTGGTACGACGGCTCCGACACCGCCAGCATCACGTCTAAGACCAAGCCAAAGTCCAACCTGGTGCGGCTTGGAGAGGTCAACTTGAAGCGGAACAAGCGGGAAAACATCAACATCATCGGAGTCGTCCTACAGTGCTGCCAAATCATGGGCGCACTGCAACACCAGGCACAGATGGATGCCGCGAAGATTGTGCAGCTCGACAACACCGTCACAGAGATCACAAAGGCGGGACAGAGAAGCGAGATTCACATTATCCGCAAGTACGAGACGTTTTTGGACGAGAAGAAGGCACAGGTACAAGAGCTGGTCAGACAGAACACCGAGCTGAGGAAGAAGAAGAAGGGATACTAGCTTGATAACCCCAGTGAGCTAAAAAGAGAGCCAGTGCTCAATGCTCAGTACTGGTGGCGTGAGGAGCCGCGAGGCTGTGACCGGGCCAATTAGTGCGCTACGAGCGAGGCCTGCCTGTGATGTCAGCTGGCGTTGAGGACTCCACGTCATCAAGATCACGAAGATCGATCAGATCACTGGGATGATCCTGCAGATCGCCTGATCCCTGCTTCCCCACGAATCTGCTTCACCAGCCCCAACTGCGAACTGCGGGCAGCCGGCAACGCTGGCATTATGTATTTACTAACGAAAATTATACTATTGAGTGCGTTCAGAGTGAGACACGGGGATAAACGGCTAAAACCGTGCAGCGCTGCAGGGCCAGGGGAAGTTGGGGTGCATCTTGGTGTACACACACTGTGTACTGTGCAATTGTACAAATTAGTGAGTACCCGGAGGCTCAGAGACCATGTTCTGAACTGGAGGCATAGAACAAGAGGACCCTAAGCCAACAAGGGCAGAGAGCCGAATGTCTCAGGTCCCAGACGTTTGTCCGCGTGAACGGAGAATTAAACCTTTCAGCCTGTACACAAACGCGTACCCTCTAGGCTTATAACCACCTTATCGCACGGCTGCGAAAGGTACTAGTCGATCATTTCTCCGTTGATAAAACCGTTGAGCGGGTCTCACTCTGAGACCCGCCCGCATCAGCTGAAGTCTCACTCCTTGTTGACGGTAACCAGTGTTACTACGGTGACGAGTATAGTGGCCTTGTACCACACAAGAGGTTTTATCGGACCCCGACTACTGATACATGGTTACGTAGCGATAGTGTGGGCGAACCGCCAAGCCTGCGAGTAGCGGACCGGCAGCTTCTCGCCGGATATTGGTTGAGTGGTCGGCTCGCAGTCAGAGTATGGCGTCCATGTGTGGACGAGGCGGACGGTGGACGCTTTGTGGCTGTTATGCAGTATCGTGGGCTGGACGTAGCCAAGAGGTCGGCCAAGAACGCCAGATGAATTGGCCAATGAGGTGGGGAGTAATTGGTATCAGCCGGAGCTCTGCTGTAGGCTCGGCTGCGGACCCGCATTGTGTAACGGCACTAGCTGATCATGCTTGCTCAATCTGTTGAAATTAGGTTAGTTCAAGCCGTTACCTCCTGAGCCGCCTCGTCGCGGCATCGCTGGCACATGCACCACCCGCCCAGACTGCCACAGGCCCACTCACGCCGCAGCTGGACCGGCATCGAGACATCGCAGTAGTGATTTAGAATCTCCTCGCCCCTCTTTATTCCCCCTGGGCGGCCGCCAACCACTCGTTCCTTCCTGGCCCACAGTACCATTCGACCGCCCCAATCCCAGATAACGTTTGGGTCACAGTCGTGGTTGGCGAGACACCAGTACGGATGGACCGCGGCCACATCCGGTCGGCCATCTCTGAAACTCTTTCGCGCTGAGGCCGTTCCTCGAAATTTGGCGTATAGTGTGTTCAGAACCCAGAGGTCGTATCGTGCCAGCTCCGTGTAGATGTCAATGTCCATCTTCTCCAGAACATGAAGGGGTGTCTCTATGTTGTACTTGAAAGAGAACGGCAGTGTCCATTCTGACGGCGGCCCGGCACTGGCGGGGACATGGATGTCGTTGCTGGTGGTTGGAACGAAATCGCCCCAGATGAATCGAACTTCTCGCACTTCAAGCGGGTGGATCTCCTGGTGAGCTGCGAGTGCCAGCACTCGAGCTAGCAGCAGCAGATAGAGAGTCTCTGGTGCCTCGTGGGCCTCAGAGTCTTTGGCAATGGCGTCGAGGTCTTTCTCGCATACTGCGGGATGGTACCGCTCCTGAGCTACGTCATGGCAATACTGACTGCAGAAAACAGTATCGTAGCATTCGTCGCAGTTCATAGCCTCGTTCTCGCTGCCTAGCGGTGGAAGCTCAGAACTACAAGCATCGCAAACAGGTTCCTTGAGACGGTTGTTTGCCGTCAACAGAGAGTACTCTCGAAGGACATCTTCGCCTGCCTCAATATCGTCGATAGCAAAGACTCCAAGCTGCCTGCAAGTAGTGGCTGTGTCGTCAGCAGAGCCCTCCAACAAGACAGGTAGAGTTGCGACTTGAACGGCACACTTCGGCGCCATTGACTTGAGATGCTCGTTCAGATCGTTTAGAGATTCTGGCGCAAATCGGTCAGGTTCATGGTCGTTCCACGGATAAACCTCTCGGCGCACCAGACCAGAGTCAGGCAGGTCATTTATATCAAAATCATCACGACGTAGTCGTGTTCGGGCGGCCGTGTTGATGTCGTTATGTGTGTTGAGAAGCTCTTTATTCTCGGGTGAAAACTTGAGGCCACGCTCGCAGAAGCTATATGAGCTCTTCAGGCATCCACAGTGCAGTAGACTAAGAGATAGGATTTGATAGGCTCGAATCGATGCCAGATCATTGAGATGTCGCGTTTCATCCTCGTCTTTCAGGGCTTTCGTGACGCTGGCCAAAACTTCTGGAATCAAACCACCCTTGTACTTGTCAAGGCTGTCGCTAGCCTGCTCATGATACTCAAACCCTTCAGTGTAAACTTCATCAGTCAAGAGAAGCGCTTTGTAGGCATCGCCAGCGGCCAGGTCGGGATAATTCAGCTCCAAGTGCACAACTGCTCGTTGAAGGTATAGAACCAGGTCGTATGGAGACTCATCGAGGCTCCCTGTTAGTTCAAGACGCCGATCAAGTAGGTCTTTCCGGCTCATCTGGTATAATAACAAAAAAAAATTGACCCTTGCCCTGAAATTTACCTGTCACGTGATACGACCTAACCCTTGAACAGGAACAGTGTTCAGATTACATGCAAACCCGACATGCTCATTCGCCGCGCCAGCAATCATCACATCATCAGAGATTGATTTGCAAGAAATATACTACACGGTGCATGTTGTTCTGATTTGACCGGTCTCAGTCACCAAGCTACGTCTGTCCTTGCGATGGCAATGGGCTCATACATTCGCCGCCTAGCCGAAGAGGTCATTCGTTATATAATGGTAGTCTCTTATTCTTGTCACCTCTACTCAGACAAGATCACGGCTAGTTAGTGCTGGCTCATCTTCTCGAACCTGCGAGATGTTGAAGAATAAAAAGATACCCCGGAAAATCTCATCCCTAACAAAGTTAACCTAACCCTATCATCCATCACGTGATAATCACGTGCGCGAACGGTTACTTTCATCAGCATTGTCCCTGACAAGTGACGGCATCAAGTTCATTCGTTCAAAACAACTTTCAGTAAGAAAGCCCTTCTGTTCTAGTCAGACACACCTCACCCGCACAATTCGCTGCTATGAAGCTTCTGAGTCTCCTCCTACTCGTCCAGACTGTGTTGGCATCAATTGGCGATAGACTACCAGAGTTTCAAGGATGCGTCGCTGATTGCGTCATCAACAGATGCCCGGAAGAGCTTCCCCTACACCTCAAGCTTCTACTATGGACTTGTGAACAGAACTGTGACTACGAATGCCAAAAGATTGTCACTGACGAACGACTAACAAACCACCTGTCTGTTGTTCAGTTCCACGGGAAGTGGCCATTTGACCGATGGCTAGGTGTCCAGGAGCCCGCTTCTGTGTTCTTCTCAGTGCTGAACGCTTTCCCTCACATTAAGGGTTTCCAGCAGATTTACAAAGCTAAAGAGAGCCATATGAGATCGGTATACCTAGGCATGTCAGTCATTGGAGTCAACGCCTGGCTGTGGTCCAGTGTCTTCCACACTCGAGACTTTCTGGTTACTGAGAGGCTTGACTACTTTTCCGCTGGCCTGACTATTCTCTACGGCTTCTACACTGCCTCCAGCCGGATCTTCCGGCTAGACCAGAACAAGCCTGGCGCTATTCTGCTGTCCGTGTTGTGCGTCGCGGTGTACTTCTGTCACGTTGGATACCTCTCGTTCATTCGGTTTTCTTATACCTACAACATGGCGTTCGGTGTTGTGGTGGGCATGATTCAGAACATTCTGTGGATTGTTTTCTCGATCTCGTCTTATCGAAAGTACGGCCACGGCTGGAATCTGTGGCCATTGTACGCTGTCCTTTCGATTATGCTTGGAATGGGCTTCGAGCTGTTTGATTTCTCACCGTTTGGATTCGTTTTCGATGCTCATTCCCTATGGCACGCTGCGACAATTCTGCCGACATATCTGTGGTACTCGTGGATCCAGAAGGACTTGAAGTTTCTATCGTCATCAAAGGGAAAGCTCCACTGAGAACTAATGAAGCTCGCCTAGATGGCTCTCGAAGTTCATCTTAGCCTGCCTTCAATACTGAGATATTGACCCCTTCAAGACCTCGCCTCATATACAAGCACGGATCGCTAGCTACACATGCGGGCTGAGTACTCAGAGAGAACAAACAGAGACAGTGCACGACTGAGTGTTTTGCTCTCGCGTATGTTCTGACGCTAGAACATAGTATACGCAACATGAGCTATACACTCAGCGCCAAAACTGTAGTCACTGTTATTTCTGTGTTGGAATACAACCCCCATGTAATGACTGAAGCTTTCGCAACTACAATCTGTCCTGGAGAGCAGAGCGGTATCTTAAACGCCGCTCTGCCTGCGGCTTGTAAACCGGTGCAGCTGCATGCGCGGCTGCAAACTCTAATCCCCGGTCATCGGCAATAGCGGGGTTACAAGCCACGGAGGCCACCGCAGCGATTGGACTGAGCAGTGGTGTTTGTCAAGTGCAAGGACACGGGTTAGTCGCGGCGTCGGGGTAACACTAGTTAGATAAGGCGATGGACCGGGAGATCCGGAATTTACTTGCTTCCGTCCGCGTGAAGTACCACGGAAGAGAGCGTAAAACAACCGTCGTACATAAACCAGCCCTTAGTCCGCCTAAACCAAACACTATAGACATAAGGTCTTTGTTGTGCAGCCGGGTAAATGTAAATGTCCTACTCGATGCGCGCTCAGATCCATCTCACCTTCAATGGTGACCCCGCACTATGACTCCGACAGACATCTTTCCCACAGAGATTTGGCAAGAAATTATCGTCCGGCTGGCGATTAAAGATATTCTAAGCCTGGAGCGCTGCTGCTGGTACTTTTATCACCTGATTGAACCTGATTTGCAGTTCAACCTATGGGATCTGCAAGCATTTCTAGGCCACACAATGGGAATTGGACCCAGGTATAGAAGAAATCCAGTATGGGGATCACCGCCTATGATTGACTATAAAGACGAGAAGTACGAGAAGGTCTGGAAGAGATGTACGGTGATATCGATCCACACGCAAAGGAAGCCGGCTTTGTTGCTTCCACTGTTGTTCAACCCGATTGTTGTGGAGAAGCTACAGAGTCTGACGGACTTTAATGTCTCGATATGGGGCGGGAACGAATGCAGAGATGAGGAACAGGTGAACGACGACATGGAGAGGCTCGCCGAGCTGTACCCTAGAGCGAGTTTGAATGTCAATTACTTTGCGTATCCAGGGACAGAGACTAGGCTGTGGATTGGAAGGACAGTAAAGAGGCTATCGCTTGGTCTGAGTGACTTTTACGACTTGAAAGTAACGCCGGACCTGTCGCAATACTTTGAGATTGATCCAGAAAACGAACTTGAGGAACTGTGCGTGCAGACATCGTGGACTGGCAGTGCTGTCTCCGGTCTTGATGAGTATTCGCTCATCCCGCTTATGCGCCAGTTCAAGCATTTGCGGTACTTTGCCACCGCCGACAGGGAACTCGACAGCCAGATATCGTTTGTCAAGAAGGAGTTTCCCCATCTAGTTTACAGGACCGGGCTGTGCAGTCTGAACGAATCACGATTCAAGGAAGCAGTGCACGGCTACCGACCGGGGTATCTCGTGGCGAGGTGTGACCACACAAGAGACAGACGTGGATAGATTTTGAGATAATTCCCAGGGTATCGAGTGGAAACCGCTAGAGAAGTCGTTTGTTGAAGTGCAGATTTTCAATGGTGAAAATTGGACGTTTTACTGGGACGCGCTCATTACAGCCAAAAGAGCGCATGAATGGCGCCGAGAAGAATGTTGTGGCCTTGGAATCAATTAACAACATCAGAAATGCAGGTTGGATGGGATAGACTAGACGGAAAGTGTGGTTCATCATGTCTCATCGGTTTGGTTATGGCGCGCTAATGTACGTTTGCATGAGCAGTGCACTATAGCTCTAACCTATTGCAGGCACGACAAATGGGGGCGTACTGCCACTGATAAATTCAAGTCTAGGTGGGACTAGCAACATTGTTCTTTATGGTTGAGCTCCAGGCAGCAATCATTCCCTACGCGGTGGTTGGCTCGTTTATTAGTGACTATATGAATTCGGCATGATTGAGAGACGTGAACGGCAAGTTCTGAGACCGGCTAGACTTTCAAGCAGATTGACATCGCTGAGGTAGCATCTTATTCGCCATTTTCTTTGCAGAGTTTACAGTAAAAGTAACGTAGTTTGCAAACAAAATGTAAAATACCCACCGTGTTCCAGGCTTGCTGTAGCCTAGCTTGCTGTAGCTAGACTTGTATATTTACCATATGCAATTCTGACCGAGAGCAGAACTCTCATCTTTGGAATCCATAAACTAGCTCGCATTCTGAGAACGAAAAAACACTCGTGTATGATGTAGAAATCTATTCAGTTAAACATACAGGTATTAGTTTTGGCATTAAAATTAGAAAAGGGCAGCGAAACCAGCAACGGCAGCGACGGCAGCTGGGATGACAAGACCGGCGGCAGAGTTGGACTGCTCAACAGCGGCGGATGGGACAGCAGAGGAAGCTGGCTTAGAGGCGGCAGCGGAACCAGAAGCCTGGGCGACTGCAGCCTGAGAGGAAGCGGCCTGAGAGGAAGCGGCCTGCGAGGCAGCTGGAGCCTGCGAGGCAGCTGGAGCCTGCGAGGCAGCTGGAGCCTGGGAAGGTGGAGCCTGGGTTGGAGCGGACTGAGCTGGGGCAGAAGCCTGGGCAGGGGCAGAGGCCTGAGCTGGAGTAGAAGCCTGGGCTGGAGCAGAAGCCTGAGCTGGGACGGAGGCGACCTTGGTTGCAGCAGCAGAGAGCTCAGCAGAGACAGAGGCTGGCATGTTCCACATTCCGGCGCCGACCTTGTTGCAGATGGAGTAGGCGGCATCAGTGGCGACCTTCAAGTCAGAGCCGTCACACTTCTGAGCCCAGCAATCAGCGATGATGGCGTTGAACTGTGGCATGACACAGAGACAGCCAGTGTCCCAGTATGGGCATGGGGTGTTATCAGTGCCAACCTTGACACACTCCTGGGCACAAGCTGGGATGTTGGCGTAGATTGGGTCGGCGAAACCGTTGATAGAGGCGGTCTTAGGAACCTTTGGGTAGGTGGACCAGTTCTGGGCCAGAGCGCCAGAGATGAGAGCGAGGGCAATGAACTTCATTTTTTTGTAGCGATATATGGAAGACACGAAAGAGCGATGTAACTTGGAGAAAACACAGAGCGAAAGGGCGCTCTTTTATATCTCCCTGCTCTGTTTCGGGCCCGCAGCTTGGCGCCGGCTACAGCAGCCGAATGCTCACTGTGCGCCCAAAACGGAAAATCTAGAGATGCATCTGATATGCGCCGTTGGGTCTAATTGGGAAGGCGCGCGCTTTTATCTGATGAAATCCGACTCGGCGCGCGCAACGGCGGCGCGTTTTGAGTGGATTGGCACAAACGCGCTTGGCGAGTGCCGTATAGTTGCTTGGCGTAATAGACTTGGACTACGTGGTATGAACGGTACGCTGGGCGGAGGTTTACCTGTGTATCGCGGCTTCTGTAGCAGGAGCAGAGTCAGAAGCTTGAACCTCTCGTCTAGCCTGAGAGCCAACCTGTACGCACGGCAAATTAGGCCTGATCTGATAAAACTTATGCACTCACTAGGCTATATGTCGGTTATTAATATCCGCACGTTGCTTTTGCACAAATTTCTCGTGTTGTGTCTGGCAGGAGTGATGAATACAGCGGCTGGTAAATTATGAGAAGGACATCCATCCCAGGAGGAATAAGAAATATCGCGAGTATAGAGAATATCCGTCATCGGACGCGGCAGCTGAGCGACCTGAGGAAAGGTATGTCTATGTGCGGGTCAAAGGAAGTCTACCGCGTAAGAGTGCATGCCTAGGTAACTAGTGTACTAGCGGAGGTCAAATTAATAGTTAGCTGTATATGTGCATTCTAGGGTATCCAGTTCCGTCTTTAACATCAGAGCCGACTGAATCAGCTAGTGTTTGTGAATGTTACATATGTAGCATCGGGTTACATAACGTTATACCCCGGCCGCAGGTGTAGCATGTTAGCAGTATTAATAGACATATACTGTCACTCTCTTATTAAGCTAGTCCACGACGTTATCTGATCAGCATTCGTCGGCGGTTGTCGGCTCATCTTTGGACCGCTTTTTTACATGTACAGCATCCAGGTAAGGTAAGTTATGTATGCTTGCTTTTTCAAAAGGCCCCAAGCCTCAGACGACATTGGCGAGCAACCTTGTTTCTATGCCGGCCTATTGGATAAATGCGCTAAGAGCGAGATGAGGCGGATGTCTGTTGCACGCCAAGGGTTGGTTGGTTGGTCAGTTAAGGTATGATGAGTGCGATGCAAGTAGACGGCGAACTGATCGATGAGATCAACCCCTGGAGCTCATCACTGGACGGTGGGTCTGGGTCCACTAGTCACGTTTCTTGGCCGATCGCCGATGGGCCATACAATTTTACCTTGATTTTGGTACAAGCTGTAGCTCCGGCCCGACTTTATAGGTTGCGTGGGCCACGATTCTAGCCACGATCGATATGCAGAACGCAATGAGGGAATGGACATCTGGGGGTACAATGCTGAGACCCGATCGAATTGAAGGAATAGGAATGCATGTGACCCTTGTGGCGCCAATTTTTTGGTGCTTTCAATTGCGCGGATGTCTCTTCTACGATCGAACCAATAACCAGATCGTGTCGGCACGAAGAACGGTACGAGTTCAATCTGACTGAAACTGCCGTCAAGTCGGCAAAATCAAAACATATGCAGTAAGCTTTGTTCCGTGCAACTGTTGCTTGCATCGCGTCCATCGGCAATATACAAGATTGCCACGGATCAGTCGACAAAATATATATACTAGCTTGATCCGCGTAAGAACGTTGATCGAGGCTGAGTGCAACTTAGTATGGAAATTCATCGATGACAGTGATCAGCCTGGAGAAAAATTGTGTTCCCACTGAAACCAGAAATGTCAAATCGATATATATATATATCGGGTGCGCTAGCTAGTCAAGACACGGAACGCATCGATCTCTCCGCATGCTTTGAGCTTGAGCGGTTCGCTCAAATAGATCGAAGTGGTGATATGTTTTGGTTAATTAAGGACACTGCGACGGTTAAAGTATTCAGGCGTCGCGTAACAAGAATACCGGTGTAAATGTACGTGGCTTTAATTTCATACATATCGATATATCGATCGCATGTACATGCATATACATATATAGTATCGCGATATATTGACCGGCCGATATATGTGGCGTACGTGGGTCACGTACGCGGGTGTCGGGTGTGATAGATTAAGTGAATGAGCTGCGACTAGCTCGTTCAGCAAAAGCGAAATGTACGCAATTCTGGAGGCGGTAGCTCTAGCTAGCGCTAGTGTGGTCGGTTTGATTTAACGTACCACCGGCCGGCCGGCAGTATATAGCTGCGTACAGTGGGTCAAACTAGCAAAACTTTACCTCGGGTTGACTAGCGCGCTTAGAGAACGAATGCTGTTTTGCGATCATATAGAGTCAGCTTGAGTACGTATTAATTACATTTAAGATTAATTGTGTTGCATTTACTAGTCTAAAATTAGACCATATATATTATAAGAGATCAACGTACGTACGAATTAATTAATATATAATACTCGATTGGTTTCGCACCCACAGCTCAACGTACCGACATCGGTTCGACCTGCACATATGGTACGTACGTTTACTTCGAAACCACCGCGAATTCAAACTTGTAAGTTAATTAAAGTACGTGTACCAATGTGATTGGAATTTTCATCCACCTTTCTAGCTATACGTACAAATAGATGTATTCGAAGTATAAATTAAAGCAAGATGAAGTCTTCATATATGGTTGTGATTTTCTAGATCTCAAGCGTCTAAAACATTCTATTTATGGGTATATATCGATCACAATGTATGATACGTGTATATAGTGCCGCGGCCGGATCGATCAAGCTAGTTCCACCCCGAAAAAGCGATATAACCATTGTTGAAAATCGATCACTAGTAAGCTCGGACGTGCACTGATGACCTGATTGCGACAGCTCTATTGTCTCCGTATATATATAGCTATAGCTACAGGTTTGCTAATAGATATCGATCACGTGCACATCATATAGCAAATAACCAATTTCCCCGTGCCCTATGGTCATAGCTCTCCTGTGGCGTGCTGGGAAATTAGACGCCTATATATTCCTTACAACAAGCCAACGTTACAAAGATCAACAACATCGATCGGCACATAAACCAACCAAGATGACTTCTCTTATGCCCCGAGCCCAGGTAGCCAACCTGAGCAACATGCCTGAGGAGATTAAGGCAACGATCTTCTACTATCTCTGCCCCACCACCTACAAGCACCTCCGACTAGTGAACAGCGCTATGTTACAGGAGGAGAAGATGACGTTTCGACTGCGAAACTGTCTGCTTGTGAACATGATCCACAAGTTTCCAGATAAGCACAAGATTCTACCGGCCTTTGAGGACATTACTAGCCCGGAGTATGACTGGATCCTTGCTAAGCTCGACAATGTTCATATCGACACGTTGACAAGTATTCAGACGCACCTGTTTTTTGACCATATGAAGCAGAAGGGTCTGGGCAGCTCCGTGGAGGTCGCTAGGATTGTTGGTAAGGCTGACGCCTTTAACCGAGACTTTGGCGAATATCTCTGCAACGCTAATATCAAGGTTCATGCCGATATGTTGATTGACGAGATGTACACTCATGCGATTGTCATTGGCAAATACAAGTCGGCTGCCATTTTCCTCACCAAGAGGAACTACAGGGACAGAAATCCGAATATGGAGATTCGAGACTTTTTCTTTCTCCGCCCGATGCCAGGAAACACGGTCGAGAAGCTCGCTATCGAGGTTGACATTTTCGATAGCATGGTGCATGTCCAGTACGAGGGCTTGGAGAAGTTGGTGAAGAGCATGCCCAAGCTCAAGCACCTCATGCTGCGAAACATTGAGTGTAGCAGGATTCCCGCGGGTAAAACGATTGAGGACGCTCTCCACGGTGTTAAGTTGTCTTTGGCTACCGGCTCCGACTTTCCCTCGCTCGAGTCTTGGTACATTGACGGCGGTCGAGAGCGGCACTTCGCTTTCCAGCCCGCCTCCCAGAAAGCGGCCATGAAGGCCATAGCGGATGAGAGGCTGGCGTATGAGACCTAGTGCTGCCAGTTGTAATATGGTGACGAATTACAGCAGAGGGTGATAATGAGAGTACGAGAGCGATGAGACGCGGTATAGATTTTCTTTACATAGCAATATAAGCTATTCTCACAAGGCTCTCGATCCGCTCGAACCTAAGCTCGACTGTTTTCCTCCACGGCCTGCACCACGCTTCTGCCGAGATCCTCAGTCTCCACCTTGGTAGCAGCCTCAGCGTACACTCGCACAACGTTCTCGGTACCGGATGCTCGCACAAACGATCGTCCGCTCTGATACTTGGACACCAGCTCGTCAATCTTTCCCTGAAGACCAGCAGGCGAAACGAGCTTACGCTCAGCGTCCGTAGTGGTGAAAATGTTTCGGTCTGGAACGCTGACCTTGAACAGCTTGTTTGGCAGGTCAGTATAGCAAGCGTCCCAGTCGGCTGGAGACCACTTTCTAAGGGAGAGAACAGCCAGGACCAGAAGCAGGTCAGAAATGGCATCGCCAACAGTCTGGTTGATCAGGTCCGAAAGAGCCAGCAGGGTGTCGATAGCAGACTTCTGGCCTGGAGAGGAAACCTGCTGCGACTGAAGTCGTGAGACGGCATTGGGGTCGAACAATACAGTTCCGTGGCCGTTGGCCTCAAAGTACACGCCGATATCGAACTTCTGAGCCTCGTGATGCAGGTACTTGACACCGGTGGGAGTGCAAGAAACTGGGACCTTCAGGGTGTTGGTTAGGTACTCAGTAGACGAACCGTTGGCGTACGCAGTCTGAACGACACCAATTCGGAGACCAGCTTCGGAGGAAGCAACCAGCTCGCCAAAGTAAGAAGCCACCAGAGAGGCAATCTTGTCACCATCCAGCAGCCGGAAAACGTTGTTTTCGTCGATAAAGTAGAAGATAATTCGGTCGGCGTCACCGTCAAAGGAGGCGTACAGCTTACCTGGAGTGGGCTCAATGCCCTGTGGTAGCCTCTGGTTGGTCTTAACGTAGTCTGCGCCACAGTTTTCGTTCAACTTGTCGAAAGTGTTGTAGTCGTCGTTGACCACGGTGATGTCGAGGGAGTCAACTAGCTTGGCCAGCTCTTCGACCTTGGGGCCACCAACACCGTTGGCGGCGTCGACGGTGATGCTATAGGAGCCGCCACCGCCGCCAGAGAGGACCTTCTTGTAAGCGATGCTCAGTTTCTTGTAGTAGCCCTCCTCGGTGGGAACGCCATAAGAGTTTGGAGACTTGAGGGTGTTGAGGGCTCGCACCAGGTAGTGCAGCTGTGGAGTGGTCAGCATGCCGTAGTCGGTACTCTTGCCGCCAGAAAACTTGACACCATCGGCAAGCGCCTGGACAAGGTATGGACCGGACTCTCGCGAGTCCTTAGCAAAGATCACGCGGGCCTCAGTGCTGAGATCAATGCTATGCTTGGTGACGACCTGGTTGACGACGTTCTGAAGCTCCTCTGCGTTTTTGACGTTGGCAAGGGAGGTGGCAATAGTCTCCCAGGAGGCCTCAAGCATATCGCCCTGCGGATCAACGAGCTTGACACCGTTGTCGGCTGGTGGGTTGTGAGACGCCGTCACCATGACACCAATAACCTGACCATTCAGGAATCGGGATCGCAGCGAAGCCAGGATTCCCATTCGGAACACAGTCGATCCGAGCAGGTCGGCCTTCAGCCGGAAGCCAGCGGTTCCATAGGAGAAGGTAATGTCGGGCTTAGCGTATTGAACACAGAGTTGTTCCAGCATCTCAATTGCTTGAATATGGGGCGTCCTACAGAAAAAACGGTGTTGTTGAAATCAGCTGAGCCAGGAGAATTTAACGGCGCCAATATAAATGACCTAACTGAGCTCTCAATCAAGTCTATAAATAGGGTGTGGCAGTGAGGTGATCGGGTTTCCTTTGTACCCCTGGGGACATTTTGACCTTGGGAGTTGATCACGTGACTAGCCACGTGACCGGAACACTAAGCGATAATAGGAACTCTGGCTGGGAGCACTGCTGGTAATGGCACCTCCCACTGTGGTGCTGTCTCGCAAGGACGTTGAGGAGAAATATGGCGGGATAGACAAGTGCCCGCTGAAGGAGCTCACGCAGTACGAGTGCGAGCTGAAGCGGAATGAGATTGTCTGTGTTCCGTTTGTGCGGTTGTTCAGAAGGTGAGTATGAGCCAAAACCAATTTGTTATCAGCATACCATTTGATGAGCTCTAACAAGATGCACAGTCCAAGGAAAAGAGTTTCTGATCGAGACAACAGCAAAAAGTACAAATACTCCTCTCTAGTCTACCATATAAGCATGTTATGGTATATCGACGGCACCTCTAAGAGTCCTGGTGGTGCTACTCACCTCACTCGGCTGCTAATAGGTGGTGCCCTCTGGATGTTGAGGCAACTTTCTATTCAATGGAGTCGCCATTTCCTTTCGAATGTCCATCAGCACTGTCTCCATGGTGTTTGACTTCTTCCACTGGGACAGACATGGAACCAGCGAAGGGATGACGTTGCCGGTCGTCTGGTCAACGCAAGGAATGTTGACCTTGGATAGAAACCGGACAATAGGGGGAAGCTTGGGGTAGTCAGGACCGGCCTCCAGGCTCAAGCAGTATATACGGTTTTCATGTGTGCTCTATGTTAGTAGTGCTCTGATCATAGAGTGGAACAGGCAGATTGTTGAGATGAACGCGGATGAACGTTGCCCGTACTTGAACCTGGCCGTAGTCCAGATCAAAGGCCATGGAATAGCGACTAAGTGTGATTTCCAGGCCCTCAGACAGGCCATCGCCGAACCTCAACTCTTGACCTCCAAAACCCTACAGGCATCGGTCTATTGGTCAAGCCACAGCCCCGATCTGAACTACAACCGGATACAACGGACTCGAGATCCATGCGCTCATTCTCCTGCTTTCATCATCGTTTTAAGCATGGCTATAACCAAAATCCACTCGGCGTTGATGTCCAATCCCATAGTCCACAACACAATCCTTTTGATCCATCACGGCTTGTTTTGCTGTAGCACTATTTCCGCCAAATCCGTAGCAATGAGTCCACAATACCAAATCAGACAACGCCATACAATTTACACCAAACCTCACAGCCATCCTGTAGGCTCAACAGCCTAGCCAGCAATAGACTAAACGCTATACTCACATGTGGGGGCCCCAGAATGGTTCCGTTCCAATAGGTCATGTGAATATCATCGGAGTCCGCCAATCCGAGCGAACACAGCTCAGAGCCCAGGCCCTTCTCGCCCTTCTCTAGTTCCTCCAGCAGCCGAAAGCTTCGCGGTCTCGTTAGTACCATACCGCTTATCCTCTACTCACACGTCCGTCGACATTGTGAGGAGGCAAGTAGCGCGCGTCGATTAAGTGGTGCGATTAGGTCACGTGATGCGGGTAATTCTGCCGAGTGAGGTAAGCACTGTCACGTATCAGGTGGTGATTGAGCGTTCGAGTATAAGGCTGGATATGTTAATAACATCTCGGCTGACCTGCATCTACCTCACTCACGTCTGCCATAGCTTGAGTAGACCTGACCGCAGTGAGCCGCAAATCCATGCGGCTTTTCACGTGACTACATCTTGCATCGACGCGCAAGTAAACAAGTCTGTTCAGTTCGTGTGTTGGCGTTGAGCATGGACATTCCAAGTTCACCCTTCGTGGAGAACCCCTCTTTCGACGGCCGGGCTGATGCTCGGGTTGACATTGAGGTTCAAGAACTTCAAGATAAGATCGCCGCGCTGGAATACGACTTGAACACGGAAAAAGATGAGCGAGAGAAGGACAGGATACGATTTGACAATATCGTGAGAGAGCTAGGCCAGAAAGTGCAGCAGGAGGGAAAGAGGGCTGATGTGAGTACAAGCAAGGGTTTCCGTTGCCGAACTAACGTAGTCTCTTGAATCAGACCAGACTTTTCTATTCAACAAACAGAAAGAAACAGCCAACGCACTCGAGAAAGCTAGATCAGACTTTTCCGCAGAAAGATCACAATATGAAGATACTATTAAGCAGCTGCGACGCGAACACCAGGAGATGGAGACAAAGATAATTGAGATGGAGGAGGAGTTCCAGGACTTGGAGAGGAACAGTCAAAGAAAGTACAGAGAGATGGAGAGTGAAGTTACAAGGCTGAGCAGTATAGCATCAACGGCACAGGAGTCTTTGGAATCGATGGAGCAGAATAACCTAGGCTCCAAAGAAGAGCTGGCACAGAAAGATGCCGAAATCGAAGAACTCAAGTCAGAAATATTAAACATGCGAGAAATCATCCAGGATGTGGAAGAGGTTGAGAAGATTCACAGCGAGCTTTCAAATCAGCTAAGCTATATCAATAAGCTTGAAACCCAGGTTGCTTCCAAGGACGAACAGTTGGGAAGGCTCTCTCAGGCAAGCAAGGTCAATGAGGTACTTCAGGAGAAGATTGCTGGCTTAGAGGCCAAGGTCGCTACGCTGGACGATTTGCGGCTACAGGTGGCAGACCTTGAGGTGAGGAATTTAGAGCTCAAACAGGCCAGTGAGAAGTGGTCTCTCTATCTGGAAAAGGACGATAGTTTTAGTACCCCTGATGATGTTGTGAGAGCACTGATGCATGAACGACTAGAAAAGGTGGCTCTTCTTGACAGGATTGGTAAACTGGAAGCAAATGCGGTCTCCTCGGAAGGTTCTGCCTTTTCTCGAGATGTGCAGAACCTAAAAGATCAACTGGCAGACATGAAGGCGAAATATGACAAGGAGAGCCAAAATAGACTACGGATGCAAAGGCAAAAAGAACTAGCGGCACGAGAGTGTGCGTTCTTAAGAGATCAAATCAAAGCCTACGATAACGAAGAACTGCACCTTGCAGGGAACTATGACAACCTGCGACAAGCAAGAATCAAAGAGTTGGAAGATATCAATACCCAGTACAAAGCCGAGATTGATCAGCTTAATGTCCACTTGAGCGAACGAGAGGGAACAATTAGCCACTTAAATAGCCCTTTGAGACGACCACGACAGTCCGATGATGGTGAGAGATTGCCAGAGGCTTTGCGCAAGATAAGAAACCTCCAGGTTGACCTAGACAGATCAGAGACGAAGGTCAAGGAGCTGATTAGAGAGATGGAAGTGGCCAAGCAGAGATTCGCTCAGCTAGAGGACTCAACACAGCAGAAGCACCGGATTCTAGAGCTGAGAAACAACCCAACAGCCAGACACGAGGCAGTGAAAACAGCCATGCTCACTGCTTTGAGAACCGAAAATGACTCTTTGCTGAAGCAGCTGCAAGATTCGTCTTCTGACTTGGTCCCGCTGAGCGCCCTTGATCGAGTTCGCCTGGAGTATAAGGAGCTGGAGAACACATTACAGGAACACAAGAAACGAACAGAGCGACTCAAAGAAGTTTTTGCAAAAAAGTCGATGGAGTTTAGAGAGGCTGTATATGCCCTGCTAGGCTACCAAATAGACCTGCTTCCTAACAGGAAAGTCCGAGCCACCTCTATCTTTGCGAGCGAGAGGGAAACCTTCACGTTCATTCCAGACCCCAAAGCCAAAGGCAAGTTTGTCGGTATTGAGGACGCAGACGTGACGCAAGAACACGAAAATCTTGTAACTTTCTGGATCAAAGAGAGAAGGGACATTCCCTGTTTTCTAGCCGCGTTTAACCTAGAACTGTACGATAGAACCACCAAGGCTGCTCAGTTCTAGATGAGAATGATAGACCAATGTAATGATGAGAAATGTGATTTTGATGCATGATGATGTATTGGTACAGATAAGCAAACGAATGAGGCATCTGGTTTGTCCGAGATATGTTCAGCTCCTACATTGTTAGTCCACAGACAGGTTCTTCAAAATGAACTCCTCTGCTGTGGGCCCATCTAACAGCCCCATCTCCCGTTGTGGAATCCATCTGGGGATGAGGTATCCCACACCCGCAAAGAACAAAAGCACAGCAGGAAAGCCAACCGCAGCAACTGTCTGCGTTATACCAACCTCACAACCCACACCAATGAGTTCGAGCGCCAGAAACGCATAAAGATAACGTTTCCGACAAGTGTTCAACTTGCTATCTGTGAAACTCTGTTGGTCGCTGACGACATAAGCCAGACGATGAGTGATAGTGTTGCCTGCTAGACCACTGAAGCCCATAATCCAAAAAAGACCAGCTAGGACGGCTTGAGGAATGAGGCCCAGAACCTTCAGTAATGGTCCAGTCATTGTTCCCAGAATCAAAAGTCCCTGTGCTGTGTTTGTTAGTCTCTGCTCCACGACCCGGTGAATGCCCTCGCGAGAGTCCACAAGGCTGGATGTGTGTAATGGCGCCTGTGGAATCAGGCCATTGGGGGCAGGGATTCCGAGAACACCAGCAATACCAGTTGTGATTCCCAATAGTGCAAAATCGTAGTGGAATGATGCAGGCTTCGTGAGAGGGTATTCTGAACCCTGACATATCAACGAAGATATGTTGTGATCAAAGTAGAACAGAATGGTTAGTAGAAAGGCAAATGGAAGCGCCAAAAAGATATCTCCGACTGGTAGAGTCCAGAAGGGCACAATCCAACTCCGATTCGTCGTTGGCGAGAAAGCCTTTGTGATAGGCAGCCTCTGAAGATGTGTTTCGCTGATGTTGCCCATGTAAATGAAACCTGTGAAAAAAATCACACAAGCAGGCGTTCCATAATCCGCAAAAACTTTCCGGACGGTCGGAGTAAACAATCGGCTCTTCCCTATGGCGAAAAACAAGATACCAAAGAAAAATGTAACCAAGGCGACCATGCAGCCGAGGTAACCTGGCGTGTCGCTTGGGCCGCTGAACTGTCTCTCGAGTATCTGAACGCCCTTCTCGACGTAAATCCAGCAAATAAACCAGCCAAATACGTCACACGAGAACCTCGTAACATACTTCAAGACGTTGATCCAGTTCAATACTGCAATCAGCAGATGCATAACCATAGACCACAAACACACCCACGCCATAAATGGGAAGAACGGGATTCCTTTTGGGTTCACTATTCCGTAGATAGTGTAGTTAAAAATGGATATGGGGCCTGTTACTCCAACGATACACAATGGCTGGCCAGAGAACAGCCCAAAGACCACTCCAGCGAGGGCTGACGCGAACAGAATTTCGTTTACTCCGTAAGAGTTGTTTGTTCTATCAAACATGTCCTGAGCAAATGCGATAGCAGGCAGAATGCTGAGTTAGTGAAAATCACTCTTGAATTGGGTTCAATTTAGCAGTCATCTACGATCAGTGTCAATAGCTGATCCAGATCGAATATTCACTCCCCGGTGACTAGGCCCCTCGCTGCTTCACGCAGAGAGCCCGACGATTATATCGTCGGTTATAATGACTGTATCTCTAACCACAACCGTTCCATCATCCGCTCACTTTGTGAAGTAAATGTAAATCGTGGAGGGTAATACTCGATAATCAAAGGCGTCCGTCCAGTCTGATACATAATAAGGAATTCTGCCTTTGATGTCCCTGTATATGCCCACTCCCGGGCGTCTAAATAGCCTAGAGCTCATGACCCTCTTCATGGCATTGTCGTCGTGAAAATAGATCAAGCGATGAACGCGCAATGACGTTGTGCTTAGTCACGGCTCAGTCAACGGCTTAGTAACTTCGGAGTCCGAGTTTGCTTACTACTGGCATCTAGATCTTTAATTGGCAACTAACTAATATGTCGATCTTTGCACGCGACTTTGATATATCGAATCGGAAAGTATAGTTTATGGCAGTGTCACTATGAGTGAGCCTTTATATACTGATCACGCGCGTAGTCGGCTGTTTTCAGAACACAAACTACAACTATAATGTTAATCGAACAAGACAAGACATAAAAATAGAGATATAGAATGTAGCTCTGCTATAGGCCAACATTGGACGCAAGGCCATACGTAACCAGAATATGGCCCTGTTGAGTCGGTATCAGCGGCGCTAGCCACTCGATGTGCGGCTCGTAGATCAGATTTAGGTGGTCTACAAATGTAACCGCTATTACAACGCTTGCTAATTCAAGTTTGGAGCTTGAGTCCATAAGAAGTCTTTTAAGCGCCTTCGAATCGTCCAAAAAACTCAAACCATCCAATAATGCTTTCACCTGCTTGCGTTTCTTTTCCAACGAACGATACGAATTAAGTTTTATATTGGTAACCATAACACATGTTAAGCCTCAATTTTCTTCCTATCAAAACAACTTGTCCAAGGGAACCTCAATTGGGGTCTTGATATAGGCGAACTTTTGCGGAGAATGGAGGCCCATTGTTTTCATCATCTTCATAGTCAGCGGAACTTTCAGTTTCTGTAGACTCTTTATCCTATATGCATGTGATGTAAATTGTTTCGTTGAATTGAACTCGGCATTTCCCATCCCATTCTCAGGAATTTTATCTGGGTGCACTACTGGAGCATCAATTTCGGCGAGATGTGTTATTGCTGAGAGTGGCGCTGTTGTGTAGATCCACATGTGTGTCGAGTCTCCCAGTCTATAGTTTCTAAATTCGTGTGTCTTTGTGCGTTTCTCAATTGCCTCAACATACGGCGGTTTAATGCTTATCAGGACCTGTTTCATAGTGATGAGGGAGAGCGCGCGGAAACTCTAGTCAAAACTTAAATGTGAAATCTTGGATAGTTCGAATGCCCGGACCACTGAAAACTGAGCTGTAGATTACGGTACATACCAAGTAGAAGACACAAAATGCAATCCTTCCGCTTCTATATCTGTATAGAGTACTTCGCTGTTCTCGAATCTCACTCGAGTAGCGATATTCGAAGACTGCCGCACCTGGAATCGACCCCCGCCTCCCACTGGGCCCCCACTTCTAAAACACGCCCAACTAGAACTTGATCCACTCAGATCCCTGGTAGACATGAGCGTGAAAGAGGAGAGCATAGTAAACGAAAAAACGCTGATAGGCACAGCAGTGCTCACGTCATCGTGCATCGGCTCTTTCTACCTGTACCGGCTCTACTTTCGGCGGATATCCACAGCCCGGACAATCCCCGATTCGTTCCTCAAGCGCCGAACAATGCTGGGACGGGTCACCAGTGTGGGCGACGGCGACAACTTTCACCTTTATCACACGCCAGGGGGGCTTCTCACCGGTTGGGGCTGGTTACGCCATCCACCCCCAACCAACAAGCGTGGAATCAGGGACTCCACGATCCATGTGCGATTGAACGGAGTTGATGCGCCTGAAGCCGCCCATTTCGGTAAACCCGCTCAGCCATGGTCCGGCGAGGCGCTTCAGTGGCTGAGGTCGTTTGTCCTGGGCAAGAAGGTGAGAATCAGGCCACTGGCGCGAGATCAGTATTCGCGAGTTGTTGCAGAGGCCTACATCTGGACATGGACAGGAAGGAAGAACGTCAGCGCGGAGATGCTGCGAAACGGCTGGGCAGTGGTTTATGAGGCAAAGACAGGCGCGGAGTTCAACGGGCTCGAGGATGAGTTTCGGAGACTAGAGACACAGGCAAAGAAGAAGCGAGCAGGGATGTTTCAGGACAAGGTTATAGAGACGCCAGGGGAGTACAAGCGGAAGTACAAGTGATCAGGGCATAACCGACCAGTAAGGAGTCAAGGTTTCTAACCTGTGATTAAATAGGATTTGTCCGTTTCAAGAACCGGACAGGGGATTCAAGTGTGTGGTATTGGCAACACAATCGGCAGATTAGACTGAGAGCGCCGGCCTTAGCATCGCATGTTAATCCCCCGCCTCTTTTCAGCCTCTCTAAATTCAAACATAGCCTGTGAACCGACAAACAGACACATGGTTGAGATAATCATATACTTCAAGCCATCTGCCGTCATCAGCATGTCGTGCAGCATCACTTGGATGCCGTCGAGATGAACACAGAAGCCAATCAGGTTGGCAATCATCATCATCCAAATGTTTGCGACCGCACCGCATGCGCACATGTGTCGGTAAATCGCCCTTTTGCCCCATTTCTTGGCCGGGAACATCATAGCCGCGGCGACCTCTGGAATGATGAAAATCACCACGAGCCAGCCCCAGAAGAGCAGGTGCAACTGAATGTCGTGCCAGATGGCAACAAAGGTGAACACTGCAAGCGAGTTCAGAATTGGCCGCTTGGAACCGCCAAGTGGGATGTAAATGTATCTCACAGTCCACCTGTTGTAACTTCGGTGCCACGATCGCCAGAACGACAGTGCCGAGTAGTTGTTGTTGACGCATCGGACCATGTTTTCTGGAGCGTCGATGCCATCAATCAGACCCCACAGTCGGAAGAGTCGCCAGGGGATCAGCAGCTTGAGCCAGATCATGTTCAAGTTGAAAAATGCAATCATGGAGATCTGGAACGGCGTGTCGTCTTGCCAAGCTCGGGTCTGCGAGATAGCCACCACATATGTATAATGCAGTAGAAGTTCCATCGTGAGCAGGCATATTAGGAATCTGATGGCGTATAGACTGATTCGCTTGGCGTTGATAGTGGGCAGCGGGATCTGGCTCTGTCGAACAAAGTCGTTAAAGGTAACGATTGGTCCAGCAATGTACAGCGGCGTGTACAGACAGTATGCAAAGTAGTTGGCAAAACTGTACTCTCCAAGCTCCAACGGCGTATCGACGCGAGCTCTCTCGTCCAATTCGCCCTTCTTTTTCTCCCCGGTGAAGTTCACAGCCTGTTGGTAGTCGACGTTGAAGCTGACCATCCGCAGCATTGTGAAGTTGAAGTGCACCTCCCATCGAGGCATCAGTCCTCCGTAAGAGTCGACTAGCTCGAGCGACGGGTGCAGGTACTTAAGCGGGTATCCCTGTCCAAGCTCGTTCGCAAAGAGACAGGCGATGCCAAACACCCAGGTTGCAATGACTGCCGTCTGGGAGTCCTGGATTCGTGAAATCTTGAAGTTGACGGCAAGAATCAGGGCCATCTTGAGGAGGCTGATGCCATGGACTCCAAGCAGGAATATAACGGCAAAGCCAATGTCAAAAGATATTCTGGAGACACCTAAGCTCCTGCAGGCCTTTCTCAATAGCTGATGCAGGACAATCGCGGCTGCGAGGTAAGGCATGTTATTCCTCAAACCGGAATACTGAGCATCTGAGTTGTCGACCATGCGTCCAAATATCCAGCCCGGCTCGAGCAGGTGCTTGTATTTATCGTAGTTGATGTTGGCCTCAGAACTGGCGTCCACAGCCGCCCAGAACATGAGCGGAACTGCGATGGCAAAGACGACACCGTACAAGTAGAATTCGAGTGTCTGCCATCGAGGAGGGCCGGCCGAGGACGTTACCTGTTGGCGACTCTTTTCATCTCTCGGGGGTTGTAACCGCTGGTCTAGAACCTCTACCGAAAAGATTGACAGGAGGCCCATCGTCCACGCAGAAAATCAATAAACAATAGCGAATGTGTAGATGCTGATATTAAAGACGATGTAGTTGGCGGGGGTAAAGATGGGACGCACGTGATTTGGGCTAGGGTGAAATCCTTCACGAACGAGCTATTCTCATCAAAAACGGCAGAATGGACAGAAGACCAAATCCGCCTGGCTGGAAGCCGCCAAAGGCTCCCTACAACCCCTATGACCCGGCAGATATTCGGCCGCCGGAGGGATACCCCTCGGAGTACAAAACTCCCGGAAAGCCGAGATCATGGACTGTCACTCCGACCGAGCCCACAAACTATCGAACAGTGAAGGACACGCTAAAGCGAATGCAGTACACACCCCGTCCACTCAGTGAGCTGTATCCTGGACAGTATAAAGTTCTGAGGAGAACTCGGGGAAATCCGTTCGCCACAGGTGTGCGAATATCGACAATGTTCCTCGGCGGCGGAGTGATTATCTTTGGTGTGTTCTTTTACCGATGGAACAATGGTTACGACCATGTGCTCTCTGGTCCATATAGATGGCAGCTGGGCATGCGTGAAGAGTACTTCGGCAACCTGAGTGAGACGCAGAAGGAAGACTTAGAGGGCAAGCAGAGAGGTCTGAGCAGGACAGCAAACCTGGCAAACAAGGATGATACCAGACAAGTTGCTACCAGGGAAGAGGACGAAAACTGGATGCAGAGACCACAGCGAAATCACATCATCGAAGCAGAGAGAATCCGGCAAGAGCGAGAAGAGGCTATTCTGAGGGCGGTGGATATTGCAGAGAAGCTGACATCAGGACAGCAGGTGAATCAAGCCAAGGCGCAGGAGAAGAAAAAATGGTTTGGTGTTTTCTAGCTCCGAAATGAGAGGGTCTAATGCGGCGACCTAAAAAAGAGTCTGAAACCCTTCAAGTCGCTAGGGGCTTATTGCAAAGAGATGGAATTATCAGTCATTACTGGTGCGCTAGTAGTGACGGAGCTCTGAAAAGGCTTCGAACCCGTATACAACGCCCACACACGGCGTCCAATGTCATAAAACTGGCGGATTATCTTCGCCGATACCAGCATACGATTTAAAGATTGAAACAGTGTACATAGATATTATCGATTGCAATTTTGAAGATACGGGCACTCATTGAGACTCATATAACACAATAACTTGATAGTTCAATGCGCATGTGCGGCTCTCGGGCGGCTTTCGTTCTCCCTCAGTAAATCAATGAAGGAGAATGACAGGGCAAGCCGTGGATAGGAATTTGCCATGGACGACGCCTTGAAGAAGTCTGCACTCCGGCCTAAAAAAAGAGAATGTGCGGCTGGCCTATCTAGAATGTATCGATGCCTACCAAACAGCTTTCTCAACGTGCTGCATGCCCTTACCGATAGGTTCCAGTATTCATTCAATATCATAATACTCGATATCAAAGACTTGCTCCTCATTCGAACAGTTTGCCTGCAATAATCGTCAACTGTGAACCCAAATCTGAGGATTCTCGATTAATCTGAAAGTGCCTCGGCCACACAGCTTAGGTCACTTCTATTAGACAGCTTCGATCTCATATAGCTCTATGGACGTTTGATGCATTTGGCTTGAGTCCAATAGAAAGGTATTAGAACATGACAACTACGCGAAAATTCATGTTCGTCGTCTGTCTGGGCTCCAAAGTCTGCGGCTGCTGCTAATATGTATTTGAATATTGTGAACACACGTCCAAATGCAGGTTTCATAGGAATTCAAGCCGCACCAAAGCCGCATCTGTCTGACTGGCAATTTTACCAGGTAGCTTAGTGACTTCGCACCTGCGTAGCAGAATGTTTAACATGATACCACGTAAATCTTTGTACTTCTCCTTCTAGAATCTTCTTACACCTGTGACTCACGCATGGGGGGTCCACGTGCTGCGCCAGGGCCGTGGCACGGCTACCCCTTAACTGGTCGTGCATTCAACCGCCACACCACGATGGAAGAAATGATAAGCCAGGATGTCTTGGCATTGAACGTCGAAGATAAACACGAACTGAAGCAGGAAGACAATTATGATAAGAAGGTTGCGGAGAACGCTGTCGCAGTTGGCGTGAAGCAACACGCCTACTTGCCACCCGAGATTTTGGAGATGGTATTTAAAGACTTGAATTTCTGGGCGGTTATCAGTGCTCGTAAGGTTTGTCGGATGTTTCGGGACTTTGTTGACGCTTCAGTATTCTACGAAATGGATACACACAGTTTGTGGGGGAACTATAGAGGAAAGGGGATCTTTCTGAAGAAGGTTGACTGGCTTCGCATATGCACCGGCCGATGGGATAGGGTACTGGGAAGCATGAAAACTATTGTGTGGGAGAACGAGTTTGTTGAAGGATTTGGGTCACTTCTAAAGTACATGAAGACCAATAACCTGGACAAGTGTCTTCTGCAGATCTGTGTACCTTACAATGCCACAGATGAGGCCATCAAGTTTGTCCGTGAAGTGGATCCCAAAATCAGCATCAGTTACCACATTCTAGGTACTGCCGTGGACGGATGGGATAAACTGCTAATAAGAAAGCAAACTAAGAGCTTCAAGGTGAACGTATGGGAGAAACAATCTCTGAAATGCTTTGATACCTTGAACGTTTCACCAGACAATGGAGTCGAGATCATATGTCTTAGGTATTCAGGAGCAAAGAAACCAAGAATGACCATCAAGTTCGAACTGCTGAAAAGCTTTGTTCAGAAATTCCCAAAGCTTAAAGTGGTCACAATAGAGAACTTTGACGTTGACAAGATACCAAAAGGTTTGGAAGCACGGGATTGGGCCCCACCTCACGTTCATGTTCTAGATGATGCTTGGCTGATTGCCACATTGCATAGAGGCCAGGTCAACGAGCTATCGATACGACACAAAATTTCTCCCAGTATTTACGAAAGTGTCATTTCATAGCCCTTCGATTGAATGTCGGGCGATCTGCATGCAACTTCAAGCGTTGCTCAGTGTTCTAGCTATCTACTTGAAAACAATATTTAATTCATTAGATGTACGATGTGACAATGCGAAAATTCATTAGATGTACGATGTGACAATGCGTGGCAATCGGTAGTGTCTAGTAGACAGTTCTCTAGGATACCACATTCTCTCGCCAAGATTAGCAAGGATTACACTGCTAGCTGGGTTACTCAGAAATATATGATTAAGGTCGACGAGTTCCAACAAAAAGACGATCATTACGTTAACTCGCATATCCCCTGTATGGCGTCACTGATATGACGTAGGCGCTGAGTGCCTCCCGCTGCTGATTGAGTTTGAGGGAGCTGAACCTTTATTTTGCCCCTGTGGGCCTCTGCAAACTACGCATAATTGACGTCATGGACCTGAGTCTCGTCGTTTACCTCCCATGTTGGAAAAACCGAATGTGCCGCACTCTGGACGGCGCCCGCCGCACAGTTGACCCAGATCACATGCATTTAATGTGCCTAAAAGCGAGCGCGTTGGTCACCTTGCGGACATGTGGATTCCATTTCTTGGTCGCCTGAGAGCGTTTGAGTGGCCCGTGCTGATATTTTCGTTACTCCTGGTGAGCCTCGAAAAGTTCATCACATTCATCACTGGGCTGCTTCCCCTTCACGTCATTCTTGCCTTTGAATACCTCACCTCGTCTGTGTTCGACGCTCTTGATTTCGAGCAGTACGAGGAACAAGAAGACTTCAGTTTGGTGAAAGCCGTAAATGAGAGTCCAGGCTTTGTGGAGCTGTGTAGACTGTTTGGATATGAGGCAGAGGAGCATATTGTCAAGACTGAGGATGGATATCTTCTTGGAATACATCGAATCGGTGGCCCGAAAGGATCGAATTGGCGTGCGCAGACTCAAGGAAATAAGCCAGTGGTATACCTTCATCACGGTCTACTCATGAACAGTGAAATATGGGTCACTAATCTCGATCCCACTCACTGTCTTCCGTTTGTTCTTGCAGAACAAGGATACGATGTCTGGCTAGGCAACAATCGAGGCAACAAGTACTCTAAGAAGCATTTGTCACGAAACCCACTAGACAAGGATTTCTGGAACTTTAGCATGGATGAGTTTGCCTTGTACGACATTCCAAATACCATTGAATACGTGCTGAACTTTGTTGAGCAGAAGAAGTTGGTCTACATCGGCTTTTCGCAAGGCTCAGCTCAAGCTTTCGCCGCTTTGAGTATCAACCCTCAGCTCAACACCAGGGTGAGCCTCTTCATTGCATTAGCTCCAGCTATGTCCCCTCCTGGTCTTACAAACCGTGTGGTGGACTCGCTCATGAAGGCTAGTCCATCGCTGATTTACCTGTCCTTCGGCCAGCGAGGTATCCTCAAGAGCACCACTTTCTGGCAGTCAATTATGTATCCGCCACTGTTCATCAAGGTGATCGACGCGTCGCTGTACTTCCTTTTCCGATGGAGAAGCACCAACATCACCTACCACCAGAAACTGGCCTCTTATGCGCATCTCTACTCATTCACATCCGTGAAGTCCGTCGTTCACTGGTTCCAGATCATGCGATCCAAGAGGTTCCACATGTTTGACGACGACGTGGCCAACCCATTCATTGCCTATGAGCGGTTCTATAAAGTGGCACCATTCCCGACGAAGAACATTATGACTCCGGTCACGCTCATTTACGGAACGGCGGACACGCTGGTGGATATCGATGTCATGAAAGCTGAGCTTCCAGAATCAACAAAAGTCATCAGCGTCGATAACTACGAACACGTGGAAATGCTCTGGGGTGAACACGTCAACAAGCTTATCTTCCCCCACATTCTCTCTGCACTGAGCACTATAACGCCTATTGATTATGGTCCTATTAAGGTTAGACAGTAATGCCCTTAATCCCATATATGTTTGTTGTGCAGTTGAAGTTGAAGCACAGCCCCAAACTTCTTTCTGAAATCACTCTATTTGAGCCATGCTCAGAGCCTTGGCAGTCCTCCCAGTAAGTGATGCCAGCGAGAAAAGCCTAAGCATGGTGAGCCATTTCCGCATAATACCGTTGCAGCTCGCTTCAGATCGTGCCTGAAGAAAAGGCACTTCAGGTTGCTCAGCTGCTTATCAAAGAGAGGAATGCATAGAGAGGAATGCATTTTCAGAACATTTTCTTTCCATGACTTGTTGTAAGTATCTCGTCCCTCTTGCTTCTAAATCACCGGACTGCACACCTTCACACACAGATCTGTCTTAGTCAAAATCTGTAACAACCTAATGCAATACGAGAAAAGGCCTGATCCTTTCAGGGGAAAGTGAACATTGAACTTCTTTTTCGTTCCATTTTAGCGGAGGACAATGTAGTAATGTCATATCGATTTGCCAAAAATAGACATAGAGGTCCCGTTCGATAACATCCCTGAGTGAAACGCATCTCGAACCAGATAACCAGCGGGGATAGATCAAGCGCATCTATGTTGATGGATGGTCTTGCTCATGCTCTTACCGAGGTACTGGTTCCTCCATCGGAGTATGATCGGCAAAGGTTGTTGAAGTCGTCATGTGAAGTGTGCGGCGTGAGCCGTTTATAATGCGGCGCTGTGTAATTTGGCGCTATGACAGTTATGTTTAATCAGGTCACATTCTAGCTTCTGTGGTTATTGCTCTAGGCTGAGTGTCCGCAAGAGCTACCATAGCAGGCTCTTCATCCTGCTTTTACTGGTGAGAAACCGCTCGGTGTCGTCCCGTGCCTTATCTTGAGGGAAAACAATATGGCGCTCTTGTAGGCAGTCAGGTACTTCATAGAAGCCAGGGATATTGACACTTTGGCATTACCATGTTGATGTGCATTTCACCTTCACTGACAGACCGGTCGCCCTAACCCATAACCCAACCCTAACCACCGTTGCCAAAATCCAAACTCTATCAGCACACTAGTTCCCCAACATGTATCACAGCATCCTATCGTTCCCGCCCGACGTCAAGATCCTTGTCGATGTTGGCTGGGATGCTGATTTGAGTGCTGATCTAGGCCCCATTATCAAGTGAGTAACGCGAGATGTTTGTCTTTTCAATTTTAACGAGAAATGTCAATTCGATAGACTGCATTCTATTGACCCATGCCACGATTTCACATTTAGGAGCGTACGCATACCTATGCCGTATGGTTCCGAATTTCTCAGAAATCAAAACATACGCGACATTACCTGTTGTCAACATGGGCCGAGTTGTTACTTTAGATGCATACAGATCAAAAGGACTCCTGGGCCCTTTCTCTGACTCTGTTCTCAGCGTGGCCGACGTGGAGGCAGCGTTCGATAAAATTGAGTCACTGAAGTACTCTCAGCCTTTCACGCTACCTGAGGAGAAGTTTGATGGACGAGTCATTACTGCATACAACGCCGGACACACTTTGGGAGGCACGATATGGAAGATTCAAAAAGACCACGAAAGTGTACTTTACGCTGTAGATTGGAACCACTCAAGGGACTCGCATTTGAATGGTGCATTCCTGCAGCCCAATGGTAATGTCGTTGAAGCGTTATCACGACCCTCCGTGTTGATTTGTGGCGCAAAGGCTAGCGAGGGTGGCTCGCTAAAGAAGAGAAAAGATAGCCTGTTTAGCGACATTCAAAGTGCGATTCAGACAGGCGGCAGCGTGCTGATTCCAACCTCTACCGCTAGAGTGTTGGAGCTGGTTCATATTCTCGAAGCGTATTGGGCTCAGAATAAGGTAAATGTTCCGCTGGTCTACGTGTCACATGCTGGCCAAAGAACACTAAGCTATGCTTCTTCCATGCTGGAATGGATGTCGGGTGCAGTCATTGACGAATGGCAAGTAAAGAATAGCTCGCCGTTTGAGACTAAGCACCTGAAGGTGGTCACAAGCCTGGACCAGCTCAGGGAGGGGCCAAAAGTCGTTCTGGCGTCCGGAGAGAACATGGAGATTGGCTTTGCTAAAACTCTGTTTACAAAACTTTGCGGTGCAGATTCAACAACAGTCATTCTCACTGAGCGACCAGAAAGCAACACTCTTGCGGACGAGCTGTACAAGCTCTGGAGTGCTGAAGCTTCCACAAGCGCCACACAGGTTTCAGCACAGCTTCATATTAAGCTCAATGCCGAAGTACCGCTAGAAGGTGAGGAGCTTTACTTATACAATGAAGCTATGCGAAAGGAGACGCAGGCGGCCGAAAAAGAAGCGGCTATGGAGTCGTGGAACCGGACAATCCTAGAGCAGGAAGAAGAGGAGAGTTCTGATGATGAGATGGGTGAGATAGGAACCAGTGGCCCCGCAGCACTCGACGCAGGAATTTTATTGTACGGCGATAATGTTTACGACTTTGACGCGAGGGCGTCGCGTGGTAAGAACAGAATGTTCCCATTTGTCCAAACTACGCGAAGAGTTGACGAGTACGGTGAGCTCATTAAACCTGAGTCGTTTATGCGAGCTAGTGAACAGAAGGATTTGGTGGAGAAGGCTGGGCCGACAGAGTCGACTAGGCTTGGTGAAAAGAGGAAGTGGGACGAGACCGCAAAGAATGAGGGTGAAAGTTCAAAGCTCGACAAAAAGTCCGGCACTCCGGTCAAAATCGTCAGACTGAGCGAGCAAATCAGAGTGCTGTGCAAGGTGAATTTCATTGATTTTGAAGGTATCGCTGATGAACGATCTCTCCAAATGATCATACCCTCTGTTCAGCCAAAGAAGTTACTTCTACTTCACGGCGGCGAGCAAATGGTCGAGCAATACGTCGCTTTAGGGATTGAGTCCCACAGTGTCGGTGATCTCATTGAGGCTGGCACCAGTTCGTACGCGTTCACAGTTGAAGTCACTGGAGATCTCGAGAATCTCCTCCACTGGCAAAAGATTCTTGGTGACTATTCAGTTGCGCACATCACTGGTAAGCTCATTCAGGTTAACACAGAAGAAGACGGCGACGTTAAGATGGAAGATGGTGAAGAGATAGCGACAAAGAGGAACAAAATTATCCAAATTGCACCGCTTCAGACGGCCACAGAACTGGCAAGTGCCCCACGATCCCAGCCACTATTGGTTGGCGATATCAAGCTGGCAGAATTGAAGAAGAAGCTGATTGCTCAGGGCCACCACGCTGAGTTTAGGGCGGAAGGTATTTTGGTTTGTGACCACAAAGTTGCAGTTCGAAAAGTCGCTGAAGGGCGGCTGGTGATTGAGGGAGGCGTCGGACACGAGTTTTATGAGACCAAAGCAGTCGTGAGGTCTTTGTTGGCTGTTGTTTGATAAGTTACCGAGCAGCCGACAGCCTGGACGGGCATTGATGCCAACGACCTATTTATTGACGTTATAGAACAGAACACTAGAATTGAATCTGTTCTGAAGGGATTCTCCTCTGCACTGCCACGTTTCCACTTTGTCGCGGATTTGCTCGAAGGTACCGGCGGAGGAATACAGATTGATTATTCGGCACATCCAGTTTTCACAGTTGTCCAATTTCCCCACTAATTGCTCCCCTGGCTTGTCATACCTGATCTGGCTAAATGCTCAATTTCGCTGAGATTGACAGCCTAATTACGAATAACGACTGACAGCCGAACAATGACAGCCCGCTGACTATATATATCCACAAGGTACTTCTTTTTCCTCATCAACATGGTGTCTTTCAAGGTTATCATCGGAGCCGTTACTGCCGTCGCCAGTGTGAACGCCCAGCTGGGTGGAATTGGCCGAAACTTCATCATTAACGAGGTTTCTCGACGTGTCGTCAGTGCGTGGGTGAGCGCCAGGTCCTCGGGCGTTCCAGAGTCGCGAGCCTCCTCTGAGGCATCCTTCATGGTTTCCTCTGTGCTCCACGCCCCGGCTATTCAGAGCATGGTTAGTGAGGCCATTGACACCTTTCCTCCAGGTCCAGACCACGATGAGATTGTCAAGCTTATCAATGAGGGCAACAGCGCTTTTGTTCAGTTCAGCAAGGCTGGTAACTACGCTTCCCTTACTTCGTACTGGAAGGCTCACATCACTGACTTTGACATTGATAAGGTTGTTGCTATTGCCTCGTCGTCGCTGGGTGAGTTTGACTCGTACACTGCCCAGGCTCACTCTACCTTCTCAGAGTTTATGAGCGACGCTGCCGCTCGATCTGCTGTCAAGACGGCGTTCTCGCTCGGCAAGCAGGTTGCTACTGACTTGGGTCTGGAGAAGTACCTGAGTGAGGCTGAGAATGAGTGGTCTGCCACTACTATTTCTGCTAGGCACCACTAATAACGTGAGCTGCGCGCGGGCATGTTGACATAAACAGAATCCTAATAAACTTTTTCTATACATAGGTTCGCAATGACAAGCCGCACCGGCGCAACATGCAGTTATATTCGGCTGTATGCATATTATAAGCTTCTGTGTGTCTCAGTCCAGATCTATCTATATGGAATCACAAGACTCGTCCTGGCCCGCTCGTTGAAGGTTTTGACTCTGTTATAACGCGCCGGCTTTTCTCTGCCATACTTGTGCTGACTTTTGGTAAAGCATACGGTGAAAGTAACAGCTCCCTTAACTCCGATTGCTGCATAGACATCGCTTCCTCCAAGCAAAGCACCGGACTCAATATCGTTGCCCATTCTGTAGTACGACACCTCGCTACCTCTTAGGCTCCACGTGCTGTCCATAACGCCCTCACGCGTAACAAATGCCGTCCTTCGAACGTAATCAATGCCGATGCCAATAGTCTCGCCTGATGAGAAACAAGCCGTAGTCAGTACTCCGTCGTCAGGACCGCAGTATCTTTTGCCATCGGAATCGACACCGAGCGAGGCCCTATGGCGACCGGGAAATCTGAACGGCGGATACGGCAGACAGCAGAAACCAATGTCAAGCACAGCGTCGTCGCGTATGCTGTTTATCGTGACTTCGAAGTAAATGCAAGGACTACGAACAGCTCGGGGAGCGTAAAGCGGAACGTCCGTGACGTATGTACACGGCTTGCAGTCCTTCTTCGTCCTGATGCTCACCGTTCCGCCAGCGTTCGTTTTCAGAAAGTCGCCTTTAAACCGCTTGGATGTGGCATGAGTATTGTTCTTGGAAATGTTCATTTGAGGAGGTGCCACCAAATTCATAGTGCCGTCACCAATCTTGTTTATGCATTTCGAGTCGATATGCTTTGCACTCAGTACTCGGTTCTCTCGGCAGAAAGCTTCGCCGAGCTCGCTCTCTCTCAATTCCTCGTCATGGTGTCTCTGATCAATACTGAATCTGCAGCCTTCAACAGACTCTGTCGAAGTTACGCTTATCGACCTTGTTCGACTCCAAATCATGTTGTGGCAAGTCAACCTAAGTTCTGTGCGCAGGATATTTATATATCTGCCCACAAAAAATACAATGACGTAACGGGTTCGGATTCTAACGCCGAATAAGACAAAGCCACATTTGGACCAGTAAGCGCTCAGCTACATGACTGGCATTTTTACTGGGCGCACTAGTGCGCTTGGTATCACGTTCTAAAAATAGACCTCGGTGCTACTGCGCGCATCTAAATTAGACTGCCGTCCAATGCAGCGGGCTTGCGTCTCATTAGCAATTCCTGCATATTGGCTCGAGCGCGCAGTGTGGTTCAGTGATAATGCGATGCGTGATGCGAGGGCGTTGGCACTGCCGAGCTGTTTTGGGTCGTTAACCTGCCGGGTAACTTGGGGAAGGTATACGTAATATCACGAACCTTCGGCTGTGCTGGGTACTAGATGTGAGGATTCTGTGCAGGAATATGTATCGTGTATCTCAGTCAACGACCTGTGCAATGTGTATTTATTTGGTCAAGTCGTGTAGACGGTAGACAGTGCGGTGAGCTAAGTGGTCGTCTTGTCGTAATCTTTTCGGTAACTCATATCGACTACGCAACTGAGACGACTCCTCATGTCATCCGTCGACCTCATCTAGATATCCTCGATATCTTTACTTCTGAGAGCCTGTGCAGCACTGTTTGAAAAATCAAGACCACGAATTTGGGACCAGTCTTCCCAGTAGCGCGCATTACCGCACAATCAGGTTTTTTTTGTAGGCAGCCTGACCGAGCCCTGAAAATACTAGATTGAACAACTTGCGAGCGTACACGCTGACGATAGGATAGGGTTTGTCGAACCAGTTGTCGTCGGCATAAGTGATGGAGTTTTTAACGAATTATGAAGACATTAGTGCGCGTACTGAGTCGAATAGCATTTGCAAGTAGTCACGCGGTGACTGAACTGTACTGGAATTGTGCGCTGATTTTGCTATGAGCACCTTGGCAGTTCCTGAAGAACGCATCAGTCATTATCTCTGTATTCGTGAATCTTAACGCGCCCACTAGCGCACGCGAGATTGCGCGCCATTAAGCATCCTTGTTGGTTCATTAGTCATTAGTCTTTCGAAATTCGATGCTTGTTACATGGCATAGGACTCTCCGGAGTACCGCAGCTTGACAGACCTCGCCCACTTCTCAACATCTTTCACGAGTCCTCTTGGACCACAAGCAACGACCCAAGCGTCGTCTGACTCATCGATGAAGCCCTTTATGCACTGAGAGAACGAGCCCGGTCGGCCATGCAGAATTGTGAGCTGTTGGGGGCTTTTTTCAATTCGTAAGCCGTTGAGCGACTCTTCATCGCTTTCGTGTTTTGTCTCCTCAGAACTTTCAATAGAGTCATCGAAATCGTCTAACGGATCGTCGAATGGATCAAGAGTGTCATTGCTTAGTAGCTCGTCAAACTCAACCTCTTCTTCCATATTGCCTTCGCCAGTGATGTAGATCACCGCCTCGTCAATATCTAGCCTCTTCAAGACGGCGATATCGTTCCTGGACTTGACGATCCAAATCAGCTTGACTTGCTCGACCTGTGCCGATCGTATGAAGGGCGCAGCAAGCGAGATCCCAGAGCCACCGGCAAACACAATCATTTTCCGGGCGGCGATTTCCGGTAGCGAGGAGAACGGCCCAGTCAACGAGACCGCCGAGTCCACTGAGAAAGCTGTCGATTTGACGACCAGCTTGACCTCGGAATCCTGCGGTAGTGAAGCTATGGTGTATGGATGCGTTGAGACAAACCACGAAACCGGGTTCCACGGGCGGTACTTGGCGAGCCTAACATGCGATCCGGCAGAAAAGAATTCGGGAAGCACGTCTCGAGGAAGCAAAACGACCGAGAGATTGCTCGAAACCTGGTCCACTTCTGGCGAAATTCGCTTCTCAAAGATTAGCTTCCAGCCAAGCTGAATAACCAAAAAAGCACAGCTAAAGAAGGCCAGAATTCCCACGCCCGGTCGTGCATGGAATATGGTCAAAATTACCACAACCCATGCGAGTGGATAGTGCAGGCCGTAGAAAATGGGATACAGCCGCGACCTGAATGGTCGAAGCGAGGTGACCGTCATAATCAACATTCCGAGCAAAATAACGACGCCCAAAAAGTTAGCCAGCTTGAAAACTTTGTACAGCGCCTTATCCTTGACAAAATAGATAAAGTATGCTATTCCATGCAAAACTCCAACAAACACCAATGCCCTAGAAACCCACTTGTGAAGGTACACCAGGTCCATGTAAGATGTCGCCAGAAACGGGGCTGGCCTTGAACTCAGCAGTATACTAAGTGGGACCAAAGCATAGCATATCCTTCCGGCCCGCTTGGCAAACCCATTCAGCCCTTGCGTCTTGTGAAAAAACAAGAAAAAAGCCAAAAATAGGCCACCCAGCATCCATCCGAACCATTTTGGTATCCTCAAACTTCTCTTGACGCTGCCTTGGACAACATTTCGCACTGAAAGCAGAAACAAGAGAACCAAGGACAAGGCAAAGAAGCCGTATCCATACTTGATGTTGGCGTAGTGTGAAGATTCGTCGCCATGGCCACCATGCCTTGGTTCTAGCATCTCGGTTCTACGCTGAGTTTCGAGGTGGCGGTTGATTATTAAGCACGGGACGCGTGCTGATTAAGCCCTCTACCGACCTCCAGCCACTCTGAATGGCACTTAGTATCAGTCGATCAAACTGTTGATGGAAACACTACTCAGGTACTAGACAGATGTGATGTGATCTAGGGTTAGGGTCGAGCAAATAATAGTACCCCTATTGGCGGAAGTATCGGGTGAGCAATATACAAGGTTCAAAAAAGAATGCAAATAGCTGAAGCTTAATTTGGGGGTGCCAATTTTGGCCAGTAGAAGTTTGTTGCGTGATGGTGGGGTGTAGACATGTACTCACGATATAACGTTGGGCTAACAATACACCTAACTGTTAGTCAACTTCAGTTGACAGCCGCGTGTTTAAGTTTGGTAGAACGTTAAATGACATGTGTACAGCTATTTTGTCTGTGCATTATGGCCGGGGATGTGTCATGCGGAGGGTCGCTGCTTTCTGAAGCCAATTCGCGCCTCACATCACCTGTGCAACAGGCTCATAGGCATTGATTATGGCAACTACAACTGTTAGATCAAGGTGCTGAATTGGGTTCTGGAACACGCAGGGAATAAGCGGGTTTCCTGGTCCTTGTTCAAGCATTTTTAACACGTGAGACGGCCGAGTGGCACGATCAATTAGATCACTCATCTACAGTGAGCCATATAGTCTCGACTCAGCCAAACTCACTAAATCTTGGAAACCTGCACACACCTCGCTGCGCTCCAAGTGTGCGCTCGATGTAATCTGTTCATCATTGTATTAGCTGTACATCTAACGCGGTTAAGCCTGCTGGACCAGTCCCAGCTCCTGGATAGCCTTGATTGTGGTCTTTTTGGAAATAGCAAACTCTGGATCGGCTTTGGCCTGCTTGTTCAGCTCCTGGGTAACTCTGTTTAGTCGCTTGGCCTCCTTCTCGTGGTGAAGACACTCAACGTAGTCTTCGCTCAGTGGTCGGCATTGCTGTGTGTCGGTAGTTCGCTTGGCAGTATAACACTCAACAAAGTTCTGCCATTCTTGTTAGACATCTCTAGTACATGCTTACTCACCCGAAAAGCATCGGGACATGCCCCCGTGGATACCATAGCCCGGCATTGTGATTGAAGATTTGCGCGCACTCTGATTGGTGATAATCTAACTTCGTCGCGGATTTGGATGGTCATGTGACCAGTCACGTGAATGGGTTAGGGTCTTAAGACCCGCGAACCTTGATTCAAAGCCGCGTTCTGAACCCAGGCACATTGTGAACTTTGTGATGTTTAAAGGTTGATTTCAGAACTTGGGTACTATTTATATAGACGAGCTTCATAATTGGCCAATAGGCAATACTCAAGACAATGCTATCGTCAGGTGTTTTCTCAAAGTCTGTCGGTGTACGTCAGTTGAAATTAGGAATCTCTATACATTCACTCTATATAGTATACATTGTTTACAACACTGGCGCAGTATGCTTAGTACTCCCAGTCCCACTCCTCGCTCTCAGTCTCAGGCTCAACCTCAGTTTCGGTCTCCGCACCGGTCTCGGCATCGGCTTCAGTCTCATTCTCAGCCTCAGTCTCGGCTCCAGCAGAGCAGGGGCACTGTGGCTGGCCAGCGCATGGGCAGGCAGTCTCGGGCTCTGGAGTCTCAGGCTCTGGCTGGTTGGAGCATGGGCAGGATGGCTGACCCTTACATGGACAAGGGGTCTCTGGCTCAACAGGCTCTGGAGCAGAACATGGGCACTTTGGCTGGCCAGCACATGGGCAAGGAGTGGCTGGTTCTGGGGCTGGAGCTGGAGCTGGAGTCACTGGTTCTGGGGCCGGGGCTGGAGTAGCTGGCTCAGGCTTGGAGCATGGGCAAGATGGCTGTCCCTTGCATGGGCAAGGAGCCTCTGGCTCTGGAGTAGCCGGCTCAGGCTTGGAGCATGGGCAAGATGGCTGTCCCTTGCATGGGCAAGGAGCCTCTGGCTCTGGAGTAGCCGGCTCAGGCTTGGAGCATGGGCAAGATGGCTGTCCCTTGCATGGGCAAGGAGCCTCTGGCTCTGGAGTAGCCGGCTCAGGCTTGGAGCATGGGCAAGATGGCTGTCCCTTGCATGGGCAAGGAGCCTCTGGCTCTGGAGTAGCCGGCTCAGGCTTGGAGCATGGGCAAGATGGCTGTCCCTTGCATGGGCAAGGAGCCTCTGGCTCTGGAGTAGCCGGCTCAGGCTTGGAGCATGGGCAAGATGGCTGTCCCTTGCATGGGCAAGGAGCCTCTGGCTCTGGAGTAGCCGGCTCAGGCTTGGAGCATGGGCAAGATGGCTGTCCCTTGCATGGGCAAGGAGCCTCCGGCTCTGGGGTCTCTGGCTCAGGGTTGGAGCAAGGGCACTGTGGCTGGCCGGCACAAGGGCACTTTGGCTTAGAGCAGGGGCACTCTGGCTGACCGGCACATGGGCAGCCGGTCTCCTTCGGGTGGATGGTGATGGTAGAGAGGGTGATAGTGGCGTGGTTAGAGACGGTGGTGACTCCAATGGATGTAGTTCGTGGGACGACAGAGGAGGTCTCGACAGAAGTAGTCCTTGGAACAACGATAGCGGAAGAGGTCAACGGCTGAGCAGTGCATGGGCACTCTGGCTCACCCTTGCAAGGGCACTCAGGCTCCTCCTCTTCGCAGGAACATCCCTCGTCAGAACCAGAGCAGGAACCACCGCAGCAGCACGACCCGAGAGGACAGGTACCGCCGAGGCACTTGGGCCAGAACTTTCCAAGCCACTTGCAGCAGCCGCCAGAGCAGCATCCCTTACAGCATCCGCTGCAGCACTTCTTGTCGTCAGATCCGTCGCATTCAGAGCACTCAGAGCACTCAGAGCCCTCACCGCCCTTGCAGCCCTTGCAGGCACAGCCAGGCTTAAAACAGTCGCAGGAGCCAATGCCGAGGCAGCCAGGTTTCCAGCAGTCACAGGTAGCACCAATGCATCCAGGCTTAAGCCAGTCACACGAGCCCAGACCAATGCAGCCAGGCTTGAAGCAGTCGCAGGAACCAAGGCCAATGCATCCGGGTCGGACGCACTTGCAGCACTTCTTATCGCCATCGCAGGAGCCGCCATCGCAAGAGTCACAAGAGTCGCTAGAATCACACTCCTGGCAGCTCTGAAGAGCAACGGCAGAGTCGCAGTCGGACGAGTCGTCATCGCCACTGCCGCAACCGCAGCAGCAGCCGCCGCCACCGAAACAGCTCCAACACATAGTCTCGACGTCTGGGTTGCCGGACATGGCCTGTTTGGCGAGGCTCTCAATGGCCAGGCCCTTGAACTGTGCAAACTGTGGGTGGGTCTCAGTTGTGTACAGGGCCTCGATCAGGCATCCCAGGGCCTGCTCGTTGCCAGCGGAAACATAGACGCTAGCAGCGTTGTTGATGTTGAGCAGGGTGGAGTTGGTGTAGCCAACGAACGGCTTGGCCTCGGTGTTCATAACCGCCAGCAGAGCGGCAGTGTCGTTTCGGCTGATGGCCTCGTCGGCAGCGTTGGTGTCAAACTTCTGGACGATGGAGGGGTCGTAGCCCATGTAGCCGTTCTGGACCAGCATGGCAGGCTCACATCGGTAGTTCATGCTGTCAAACTTGTTGACAGTAATGGGGGTCGCTTCAACAGCAGCCAGCAGAGCTGGAAGTAGAAGATACTTCGAAATCATAGCGTTGATGCAGAAGTGGTACAGGCAGAGGGCTTATATAGCCCAGCCGTCCCTGTCTATGCAACATGATTACACGTTTTCCGTCATTTCATTAAAGTGATGAGTAGTTGGTAAGGCCGTTGGGAAATTGAATTTCATTTCGCGCCGCAACATATGCATGTAACAAACACACAGTCCATTAGCGCACAATGTGGATAGAGAGGTAATCAGTTTTGTCAAAGCTAGTGGAAAGGATGAGTTGACCGACCGACAGGCTGAGTACTTGATTATCACGATTAGCTCCGGTATACGACCATATTACGCCTGTCAACGTTACGGCGCGTTGGTCCTAGTTTAATTTCAGACAACTCAGTGATTAATCATGCGTTATATGAGCAGAGGTGTGTATAAGCGAGTTACAAGACGGATCTAGTAATTCGATGACGTTGCTCAGGAATGGACTTGTGATTTCCGGGATTAAGTTGTTCTGCATAACATTGTTTTGGTTGAAAACTGTCGCAGCTATATAGCTCTTCCAGCGGCCACGACGTTCAGCAGAGAATGGCGCAATACAAAAGGCAGTTAGATTAGACCTAAGCAGACAAATCCCATGGATCGTGTGAGACTGCGGCGCATGTACCTCGACCGGGTTCGACCATTCAAGTTATCGATCAATGGTTGGTACTAGCGGGCTCCTTGCTCCCTATCGTATATTCTGGGGACAGGGGACAATCAATCAGCTTGAATTGCGGAATCGAAAGTTTCATCGGCAAATGCAAGCAGTCATTAGCGATTTGAAAGTGCTCGCCCTGGACAATTACCAAACCTGAAGGCCATACGCGTGGTTTGGACTGGCAAATGGGGCCAGTACCACTACGCCTCACAGGGAGCATGCGAGATGAGGCAGAACACAGCAGCATGCAGTTCACGGATTCCTGTTCTGAGAAGATAGTGACGTCTCTCACTGGTAGGTGCACTGTATCAATTCGCCAGAGCTATTCGTTCCAGAAGCTTGATATTGTAATGTTTGTTAGCTACCCTGGACCTTATGATCCCGTAACATACTGAGTAAGGGCGCTGTCCGATGCGGATCAGGATTCCGAAATATTTAGGCGATACCATGACGTCATAGTGACGTCAGGGTGACGGAGTTTGTTCAGTATCCGATTGGGCTTGGGCGCGCGAGTTTTTGTAATTTGTCTCTGTGGTGTAATCACGCTAATCAATGTCTCGGTGCAGCGGGCTGATATCGGTGGCGAAAAGGTAAATAGTTGATAACGTGATCAGTATCACTAGGACGCTTGAACGACATAAACACTGAATACATTGATGCGTCTTGTGTAAAGGCCAACTGAGCGACCGAATCTAAGAATATGTGACAGCTGAGGGTGTATTCACCTATTGTATCACCACACTTCCGTGAACGACACAGTTCCATTCACCTGTAATGCAGTCTTGTCTGACCCTGTGTTGGACGACGTTGATGTCGCGTCCCCGACTCCTGAGACCACTGCCGTAGTTCCGATGAGAAATGTTTTAAACCGAGACACCACCCGATGTGTGGATACGAGATAAGATGCGGGGACCATTTCCTCCAATTCCTATATTTCGGGCTTCAATTGGATAATACCATGTAATATTCCGGCGCGAGCTATGTGGTTCTTGGCTGAGCGCAGCCACTACAGCTTTTATCAACGTATGCGGAGTGGCATTTGGGTGAACCACTGCTTAAGTCCGTTCATGAGCCTCCGTTCATGCGAGAGCCTGGAGATGAGTGATTTACCAACCAGCGAGTTCGCTCTCCGCCTTATTCCCTTGCTTTGTCCCTTGCCTCCCGGTCCCCCAGCACCGCCCCTCTGTAACACGTTCGCATAGCCAAACAGCTTATGTGCCCCTGCGTCATTTTCAGGCACCGCGCAGCTAATATCGCCCACCCACGCTCAGCTCTTGGCTATTTTTCACCGCGTGGCAGTATCATAGGTGCAGTCGTGCCTGGTAATAGCTCCCACATAGCGTGCTGTCGACTCGTATCACTGCCTACGCTGTAGCCATGCGCATGTGTGCCCGTCTAATTATAGACAAATCGACTCCTAACATAAGCTAGTCCTTACCAACTTACATGCATATGACATCATCTCCCTGGCGACCGGCCAACGCCGCAATTGTGAGACGATCACAACGCCTAGACCCTCAGCGCGGACTTGCCAACCCGTATGACCCGATAACAGTTGCCACCGCCACGCACCGATGACTCTGACTAAACTCGCACGGCTACCCGCGGCTCCATTGCCGACATAGCCGGTCGCCGTTTGCCGCCAGAACGTTCTACTCTCTTCTCCCAACTGCTTTTGTATCACTGTGACAAATCACACACGTGACGGCCCCCTAACCCTGTGCTGACATAACCCTCAGCCGTTACTGCTGGAAGCTGTGGTCTCGTGACCGCTCGTGTGACTCGTGTGACTCGTGTCCGGTCCGGTACGAGATGTGTACTTAGTCAGGGTTACTCACGCTTATGAATTGGATGGGGATGACCGGAGAACTGATCCCCTGAGTCCTAAGTCTGGTGGTCAGACCACGTGACTTGGTCTCACCACTTCAGCTATGGCGATCAGTAACAAGATTTAGCATATTAGACATGGGAATCTCTCGAGAGCACGCACCACGTGAGGCTTTAGCAGTCGCTCTGCTCGCAGTGGGCTCGCTATGCTCGGTGTGCTGGTTGGTGACATCACAGCAATGGCTCACGGATCCGTCGGATTGCTTGCTCCGGGTCATCGCCACAGCTATTGTCCTCAGCTTAGTCAGCTATATATAGTTGGGTATTCCCGAGATTGTATTTTTATTAAAAGTTATATTTCAGTTACATCAAAGTTACTGCGAGTTAGGTTACTATAATTAAGTGGGCGCAGCTGGCCCATATAAGACTCGATATTAGCATTCAGCGGAGTACTGTTTAGCTAGTAGTACGCGCCCTGACGTTCTTTAGTGCAACACTGGTCAAGACAGGCGGAACAGTCGGGTTTGTCCCAGCAACGACATCACAAAAAAAATTTGTTGGTTCTCCCAGACAGTCAGTACTAATGTATGGAAAAACAGGTGAGTAGAAAGAGGAGTGGAGAGGGCTATTGAAGGCCATTTATAGGCGGACTTGAACGGTCTCTAGCAAGGGACAAGGCGAATCACTCGCGGCGGCCAAATGGCCGAGTTCGGCTGGATTCGCTGCCGCTGGTGGCGGCGTGTGGAACGGCGGTCTGAGAATGAGTTTGGTGGATTCTACGGGTCCGTTAGGGGTAGTGTGTGCAGTTTGAGGGTGGTGAGGGCAAGCTGGCGGTTGTGAGCGCTGGTGCAAATTTTGAGCGATGGTGTCACGACATTGTTATGGCGGCGGTGTCAGCCTTGCAAAAGACAACCATTCGATAAAACACCGACAGAATTCAACGGAAAGTCGCAGAGCCGTTACGGCGGCTCTTCAGCGCAACTACGAGCGCCTCCACGACACGTTTCAGCGCGATTTGTCTTTTCATCAGCCTGCTTTCAACATTGTTGCGTTCTATAGCTCTACACGAACTGAACGAACCAACCTTCGACTGGTTGAGCCAAAATTAGACGAGTCACGATCTCGCGGGCTGTGTACGACACATCGTAATTGATGCCGGTCACAGACTACGGACAACAGACAAACGACTGCAATCATACTATCACTGCGATTCAACACGACCAATGCGCTTAACGGCACCCCACAGCTATTACCACCTACATCTGACGTCACCACCAACTCCGCCCAGGCCGACCCACTCGGATAAACTCGCAGTGAAGCTTTTTTTAGCACTTCCGCCACATCGCCCCAGCTCCAAGTGGCGGTGGCAAGGCACACGACAAACTGTGAGTCGACAGTGGTCAGTCCATTGTTGCGGCGGGCCGTGAAAATTTTGTCCCGGCTTACTAAACTCGGGTAGCACGGTCCACCGCAATCGATATACGCCACACGGAGCAACTTTGCGCGGAGCCTGACACTTGCCACCGATATTTCGTGAGCCACGGGAACGATGGGACGGCCGTGAGGTCGCCCTGTGCATGAGGTGCTCGCTGTGGGCTGCCCGGGCCATTACTCAGCAGTGTAAACTGTCTGGGGAACCACGGGCTGCCGTTACCCGATATTACTCAGCGATCATCATTCCAGAAACTTCCGACTTCCGACTGCAGCTCGAGGGTTCCATATGATGTCATGTGATGAGGCAATGCATAAGAGGAGGAATATATAAGAGGTGCATGTCCCAACTTGTATTGACCATGATGCTAATTCTAGGTTCCAACAACATTCCACTGGGAGGCAAGTTCCTCACTGACGGAGCCCCCATGAACATGATGGCGCCTATCTCCATCGGCAGGAAGAAGAAGAACAGATGGGGTGAGGTCGGCGACAACAAGATGCCAGGTATTCTCAACATGCCTACGTCCATCACCGGCACCATGACGCCTGAGCAACTTGAGGCCTATGCTTTGAACCTTCGGATCGAGGAGATCACTCAGAAGCTGCGAAGCAACGACGTAGTGCCCAAAGATGGCGAGCGGTCACCATCGCCGCCGCCACAGTATGACAGTTTTGGTAAGAAGGTCAACTCGCGTGAGGTAAGGTATCGCGCCAAGCTGGAGGATGAGCGACACAAGCTGGTGGAAAAGGCCTCGCGAACTATACCCAACTATAAGCCCCCAGCCGACTACCGACGAGTCCAGAAAACGCAGGAGAAGATTTACATTCCTGTGAACGATCACCCCCAAATCAACTTCATTGGTCTGCTTATTGGACCCCGAGGCAAGACGCTAAAAAAGATGGAGGAGGAGTCTGGCGCCAAGATTGCTATTCGAGGCAAGGGCTCCGTGAAGGAGGGCAAGGGCCGACACGACACGCCGCAGGCAAACATGGATGAGGACCTTCACTGTCTCATCATTTCTGAGTCTGAGGAGAAAATTCAAAAGGCAGTCCAGCTGGTGAACCAAATCATTGAGACAGCCGCTTCCATCCCAGAAGGTCAGAACGAGCTGAAGCGTGACCAGCTGCGTGAACTTGCAGCTCTCAACGGTACTCTACGGGACGACGAGGGTCAAGCATGCCAGAACTGCGGCGAGATTGGTCATCGAAAGTACGAATGCCCACAAAAGAGGAACTTTACTGCCTCTGTCGTTTGCCACATTTGCAACGGCCAGGGCCACTACGCTCGTGACTGTAAGGACCGAAACAAACCTCAGAGGAACTCTTACCACAATGGATACGGTGGGTCTCACGCCGACAGAGAATACGAGCAGCTCATGCGTGAGCTCGGCGGACCACGTGACCATCATTCTCGTGACTTTTCCTCAGCACGTGATCCATGGCGACCACAACAGCAGATTGGCTGGTCTAAGGACTCTCGGCCGGGCGCTGCCCCATGGGCCAGCCAGTCCAACTTTTTCCCACTTAATGCACCAAAAGGACCCCGGGGTTTTGACTCATTTGGCGGCGCGTTGTCTACTCCCAACCTGGGAATGGCTCCACCTGGCCTTGGTGCTCCTGGCTCTGGTCGACCGGCTCCTCCTGGACTCAACCCAGGAGCCATCGGTCCACCAAGTGGAAGAGCACCGCCTCCACCACCAGGTGCTATTGCGCCACCGCCACCACCACCACCACCGGGCGTTCCACCACCACCGTCATACTAACCGAACTAACATATTTATGCCCGCGTAGCGGGCGAATCGTTTAACAGGACCCAGATCAAAACTAGCAACGTCTAGAAGGATCACTAACCATCTTTGCGACCACATTGTCTAACATTGCACCGGTATATAGCCATAAAACATAGCGAACAACGGTTTGTATATATGACTCTATCGCTTCAAGCGGCCAGGCAGCCATATCGAAAAGTATTAGGCGTGAGATAATAGATATTCTTGTGTCTGTTCGTGTTTTCTAGCATCTGTGTTCATTTACCAGTAAACCGCCTTTGTAACTATGATAACAAATCCATGTTTCTTATAGTCTACGATATGTAAGTAAATCCTGCGCAGCTAGACTTGCGGTTCGTATATTGATTGGCCGCACTGCAGGCCCTGTCAGCTGTTCTGTTGTCGGTTGTCGTTGACGGTGCTGATTT